>CM033642.1:176595897-176878571 GCA_019512145.1 Engystomops pustulosus | reverse complement strand
AATGTCTCTAAATCAGAGCTGCTTAATGTGAATCTTTTGGATCAAGTGGTTGCGTCACTTTCGAGTTCCTTGCCGTTCAAATTGTGTAGAGGGGCATTGAAGTACCCCTCTGACGCCTTTGAGGCATTTGCTCTTAATTATATTCCGTTGCTGAGTTCTGTGGAAAAGGATATGGCAGGGTGGGCTAAATTGCCCCTCTCTTGGATGGGTAGGAGGAACGCTTTGAAAATGGATATCCTCCCCCAAGTTCTGTACATCTTCCAGACAGTTCCATGGGTGATCCCTAGCTTCTTTGGGCTCAGATTACTTTCCCTGGCCACACGGTTTGAATGGGGTACATTGAGACCACGGCCGTCTTTGTCTACCCTTACTAGGACTAAGCTCAAGTGGGTCTCCCTGATTGGGGGGAGTGGGCTTCCCTGATTTTGCCCTGTACCATTATGTTACATTGCTCTCATATGTTCTTAACCTGCTGTGTGGCAACCAGCATAGACTATGGGTGGAAATTGAGGTACTCCTCTCCTATTTTAACGGCTTTGTGCAAACCCCCCCTTTCCACCCGACCCTCAAGCAGGGCGCCTAGGTCTCATCAGATCTTGCTACCTTTGAAGAGTGGTGTGTTACTTCAGCTCCTGCTGCGCATTTGATTTAAGTGGTATATGGGTTGCTGCTGGGGAAGTGCCACAGGGGTCGTAAGACTAGATTTCAGGAAGCCTGGGTAACGGAGTGCCGTTGTCTTTCCTTGTCGGAGTCCTCCTTGTCTTCTTTGTGGAGGAGTGGTCAAGATCTATGGCATTTACTGTCACAATGGTATAGGACACCTTGAGTTTTGCATAGGTTGTACCCCTTAGTTGCCCTACTCTCCATATATTCAGGCTCCTATAAGAAAGTCAGATTGGGGCTTTTAAGTCATTTTATTATGGCGATGTGACCTGTCATCCCCAGATGGAAATCGACTACACCCCCTTCTAGGGCAATGTGGACACAGGAAATGGCTTACATATGGCGGAGATGGTGGTGTTGCATGATTTTCGACCTGATGCCGCGTACCAATTTTATTTGCAATGGCTTCTGTGGGTCTCCTTCGGGGAGTCTTCAAAGTTCGCTCTTTGGATAAGTGGTTCATAATTTGTGGTTCAGAGAAAATGGGATAGTATGTGGAGTACTTCAATTATATATAGTAGTGAATGTGGTGGTCTAGGACGGGAGATCCTCCATTTCTCCCATATTACCGCATTCTATGAACAGTGTCCAATACAATGACCACACATGTAGTTAGACAAAATAGATACTTTTACTTCAAAACTTCAACATATACATTCTTTGTTCAAAGTGTTTGTCTGTCCCAAGATTAGTAGTAGCATGATAGTTTAAACTTATCCAAGTTCAGCTTGCATAGATGGTAATAAATGGGATCATAGGAGTCTATTAACGTTCTAATGTATTATTTACTATTATTATATGATCATAACAAAAATGAACTCAGACTTGATCCTTAGGGCAGAGACACAAACTCCTTAGATCGTGGCTCGGCGTCTAAGGAGTTTGTGTCTCTGCCCTAAGGATCAAGTAAAATGTGAGTCTGAGTTCATTTTTGTTATGATCATATCCTGCTGGAAGAAATAATAGTAAATAATACATTAGAACGTTAATAGACTCCTATGATCCCAGTTATTACCTTGGCTGTTCTACAAACTTGTACAAGTCTTTTGCATATTTCACATATTTCTTTCCTTCTCTCTGCTCCACTATCTGGGTTGCCGTCTATGCCCCCGGGGGGAGGCTGTGTTCCTTTCTCATGAGACGTAACATTCGGTCTAACTAAATAGAGTACTATGTTGGCGTGGCCACTCGCTAAACACAGCGATCCCCGTTAAATCAAAATACTTTCCACGCGTGCGCCACGGTGTTATTCTGTCCTAACCAATATATTTTTACTCACAGGCTCACACGGTGGTCTGGTCCCCAACCAGAATAACGGTATCCACTACGGTACTCTATGCAGGTAACTCTCCTAGTGAGAAGTTCTTACTGGGTTATACTCCCCAGCTCGCCTTATTTCAGGCTTAGACACCCATCATGGCGTATTTCTCTACTCTGACGGCCGAAGTCACTAGACATTACTTAGTTACGTCTCTAAATATTCTTTTCCTGATCACAATACAACTTTAAATAACCAGACGGCAACACACAAATTTACTTTCACTGTCCAGGCAGAAATTATCAGAGTGACTGATGGAGCGGGGGTGGTGTTTGAAAACGAAACTAAATTGTCTTCCTTGCTGTGTCACGGTTCTGAGCGTAGCGCTGAGACACGTAGAGTCCGGAGACTACTACCTCACGCCCTTGGATACACAGATAAGTACTATATATATAGTATATACATAGACTTACCGTGTTCCTGTGAGATTGATCAGATCTCCTCCGGGAGCGTCAGGGGTCATCCACCCGGTGTAAGTGCGGGTCCCCGGGGGCTCAGAGGCTCAGGCCACGCCCCACGTTGGGCGCCAAATTGTCAGGGTCGTAATCGACAATTAACCGATCCAGTCAGTCACTTCCAAATCAGATAGAGCAAGTGTGCACGTCTTCAAGATAAAATCTGAGATAAGATTATTCAGTTTTAATCTTAAACAAGCTCTGCACTCTAGCTTTCATGACAGCAAGATAAGACTTTATTTCCGTGTTCCCAAATTTTTACAAAAGAGAGAAAGGTGTGGTTATGTGTCATACAGCATCATAATGCCGGCAATAACTGTTTTTATATTTTGATAGATCGGGCATTTTGAGATGTGGTGATACCTAACATGTTTGTGATTTTTACTGTTTATTATGTTTTATATGAGTTCTAAGGAAAGGGGGGTGATTTGAATACTATTTTTTTTTACCCCCTAGGGCAGTGGTGGCAAACCTATGGCACTGGTGCCAGAGATGGCACTCTGAGGCCTCTTTGTGGGCACACAGCTGTCTCCCAGGCACACAGTTTGCCAGACATGGCATCTTCCTGCAATTTTAGGCAGTCCAGGTAGTGCCCTGCTACTTTAAAGTCGCCCATCCTGTGCTGCTTGGTCCTGTCTGAACAGTGAACAGTGGACAGGGTCGGATTGGAGCTCAAAGATTCTGGTAGCAATAAGTTTGTTACTGCCTAAATTGCCATGTTGGCACTTTTGGAAAAGCTAGAGTTCTTTGGGTCTCATTTTGGGCACTTGATCTCTAAAAGGTTCTCCATCACTGCCCTAGGGTACTTTAACTTTAGATGGTCTGATCGTTCCTACCATATCCTGCAATACTTCAGTATATGGCATTTTTACACAGTATACATTACAATGAGCCACTGGCTCAATTTAACGAAACTGCAGAAACCAGACAGCCTCGGGTCTAATTGCTATAAGATTCAGAGCCCCTTTATTATGGGACTGTTTGGGGGAAAATATTGGGGCAGATTTACTTACCCGGTCCGTTCGCGATCCAGCGGCGCGTTCTCTGCGGTTGATTCGGGTCCGGCCGGGATTCATCAAGGTAGTTCCTCCGCCGCCACTGCTGCGCTGAAAAGCATCTGAACGCACTCAACTTCACCGAGCCGGACCAAGTGAAGGTAAACACGCCCCAAGCGACACTTTTATTGTTTTAAATGCGGCGGTTTTTCCGAATCCGTCGGGTTTTCGCTCGGCCACGGCCCCCGATTTCCGTCGAGTGCATGCCGGCGCCGATGCGACACAATCCGATCGCGTGCGCCAAAATCCCGGGGCAATACAGGGAAAATCGGCGCAAATCGGAAATATTCGGGTAACACGTCGGGAAACCGCGAATCGGGCCCTTAGTAAATGACCCCCATTGTGTCATGTTTGCTACTTTATTTGGCCCTAGCTTGGGTCGGCCTATCCCTTGTGAATCCAATTTTTTTTATGTTCAATAAGTGTTTTATTACCACAGAGAAATAGCATCACATATAAGTAAAAAAAATATATATATTGCAATCAGACTAAAGATACATATAGGAGTTTACCTCTAATTTTGTAAGTGCAAATAAATTCATGAATGGGTAGTGATCACTAAGGATAGCATTATCAGTGCGTTAGAAAAACATAAAGTCAGAGAGGACCAATGTCCATATCTTTTTGGATAATTATAATGTCCCAACAATCAAGTTATTGCACATACCCTTTGGCAACTCCTTGATCACAGTCGTGGTCAGTTACCCCAATGTGTGTTTTGCATTACCAAAAAGATATGGACATTGGTCCTCTCTGACTTTATGTTTTACACAATGATAATGCTATCCTTAGTAATCACTACCCATTCAGGAACCTATATGCACTATACACTTACAAAATTAGAGATCTACTCCTGTATGTATCTTTAGTCTGATGAGTTCTATTCTTGACTTGTTTTTATGCATTGTTTGTGACACATGGCTTTTTTAATGGAACTATTTAAATAAAATTTGATTTATCGGACCATAATACTCTGTGTGCTTTGGACTTTGGATGTTTTATGTATTGGTAGGAGAGGCACTATGTGTCATCTAGCCTAAATACAAATAATTGACTGTAACATTTGGTTTAGAGATATATGTACAATGAGCCACGATCTAAGGAGTTTGTGTCTCTGCCCTAAGGATCAAGTAAAATGTGAGTCTGAGTTCATTTTTGTTATGATCATATCCTGCTGGAAGAAATAATAGTAAATAATACATTAGAACTAGAGATGAGCGAGCACTAAAATGCTCGGGTGCTCGTTATTCGAGACAAACTTTTCCAGATGCTCGAGTGCTCGTCTCGAATAACGAGCCCCATTGAAGTCAATGGGAGACCCAAGCATTTTTTTAATAAAACTGAACAGTAAAAGAACAGTGCAAAAAAAAAAAATTCCAGATGTTTGCAGATGTTTTATATTGTTTTAAATGCAGCGGTTTTTCCGAATCCGTCGGGTTTTCGCTCGGCCAATCCCCCCGATTTCCGTCGAGTGCATGCCGGCGCCGATGCGACACAATCCGATCGCGAAAAATGGGTGTGGCGTGGTTTGGGGTGGGGTGTTTATGTTTATTTATGGTCATGTGCTTGTCTTTGTTTATTGGTTTGGTTTAGGACGTGGGTGGTGGTATGAAGCGTTTATTAATTTTCGTGTATTTTAAGTTATTGTTTTTGTTAGGTGTGAATGGGGTTGGACCAGCAGGTAAGTTACTGTATATATTTTGTATATATTGTGTATTATGTTCGGTTTGTGTTATGTATGGTTTTTACTTTCATATAAAACAAAAGATCTACAGAATGTCTGTGCTCCACTAGTCCTTGATTACGGGATTCTTTACAATCCCCATAAGAAGTACTATGCCCCAATACTTCTCCATCTCTGCTGCAGTGACAGGAGTCCACCTGGGGGGTTGTGCATAAAATGAAGTGGGGTTTTAGGCACAAAAGTTTGTTACTGCCTAAATTGCCATGTTGGCACTTTTGGAAAAGCTAGAGTTCTTTGGGTCTCATTTTGGGCACTTGATCTCTAAAAGGTTCTCCATCACTGCCCTAGGGTACTTTAACTTTAGATTGGTTCTGATTCGTCCTACCATATCCTGCAATACTTCTGTATATGGCATTTTTACACAGTATCCGTCGGGTTTTCGCTCGGCCACGCCCCCCGATTTCCGTCGAGTGCATGCCGGCGCCGATGCGACACAATCCGATCGCGTGCGCCAAAATCCCGGGGCAATACAGGGAAAATCGGCGCAAATCGGAAATATTCGGGTAACACGTCGGGAAACCGCGAATCTGGCCCTTAGTAAATGACCCCCATTGTGTCATGTTTGCTACTTTATTTGCCCCTAGCTTGGGTCGGCCTATCCCTTGTGAATCCAATTTTTTTTATGTTCAATAAGTGTTTTATTACCACAGAGAAATAGCATCACATATAAGTAAAAAAATATATATATATTGCAATTAGACTAAAGATACATATAGGAGTTTACCTCTAATTTTGTAAGTGCAAATAAATTCATGAATGGGTAGTGATCACTAAGGATAGCATTATCAGTGCGTTAGAAAAACATAAAGTAAGAGAGGACCAATGTCCATATCTTTTTGTATAATTATAATGTCTCAACAATCAAGTTATTGCACATACCCTTTGATTTATCGGACCATAATACTCTGTGTGCTTTGGACTTTGGATGTTTGATAAAGACTTGGTCTTTATGTATTGGTAGGAGAGGCACTATGTGTCATCTAGCCTAAATACAAATAATTGACTGTAACATTTGGTTTAGAGATATATGTACAATGAGCATGTTTAAGACACATACAATAAGTGAATCTTGCGTGACAAGAATCAAACAATCGCAGATTACACATCACTCCAGTGAAAATGAAGTGTAGAAGTAAAGCAGGGCAAGACAGTAACCGTTTTATATGGCATATTATACGTCTCTAACCCACAGAGTGTGAACATTCCCATAAAAGCTCTATCACATAGAACCCAACTGAGTTAAAAACGCAAATACATACATACAACATACACAGCCATACCAACACACTACAATACACACACACATGAAGGGGAACAGACAATAAAGAAGTGGGGGGAGAGAACATCCTATTAGATAACCACAAATTATGACATTCTATGAACTGTGTCCAATACAATGACCACACATGCAGTTAGACAAAATAGATACTTTTACTTCAAAACTTCAACATATACATTCTTTGTTCAAAGTGTTTGTCTGTCCCAAGATTAGTAGTAGCATGATAGTTTAAACTTATCCAAGTTCAGCTTGCATAGTTTAAACTTATCCAAGATTACAGCCCACACTGTGGAAGACCATCTTAGATGGTAGTAAAGGGTCCTTGGAGAACAAGGGGCTGTTAGAGTCAGCACAAGAAAGGAGAAGGTGGCAGTGAAGGGGCAGAAATGACTTACGGATATGTAAATGTGAATCACAAACTGTTAAAAATTGTAATGAAAAAGATGTATCTAAAATGGCCGCCGTTCCTTCTGGTGCGCCACCGCCCTATAATGGCGCCGGTTCAAGTCCGGAGGGGTGGACATGTGACGTATGTGGAATTCAGAACCCGGATGGGGTGGAGACTTGTCGTCAGTATGGTGCTCCACGCCCACATAGACACAGCCCCAAATCCAGCGGAAGTGGGGCATGCCCCTCTTCCGGTAGCGGCCATTTTAAGACAGTTTATTTTTCAGTGGCGGCCATTTTAAGTTATATTCCCTTCAAGTCCCTGAAAGTTAATTACCTATGACCCTACTATTGGCAGCCATAAACGCTGGTTGTGGGTAGCAGTGAAGCACCATTGAAGGGCCTGAACAGGGCTCAGAACGCCGGCTGAGATGATTTCATCTTATTTCAGTTCTCTGTTCAGATTATTCTTGGATGTGCAACGCTGTTTGTTTGGGTATGGTCATCTCTGATAGTTAAAAATTTATTTGATCCCGACAATTGCAGAAAAATTACTATACAAAAGTGTTGCAATGTGTCTGGTACCTGCTTTCTGGCGTTTAAGAGGTTAACGAGAGGGAGATCTCGGGGGCTGTGTAGCTTGTTTTTGTGAAGACATGTACATGCCCTTGACTGTTATCAGTGTGTGTTCTGTTCTGACCTTGACGCTACAGTAAGCTGAAGTTGTTTACAGAGGGGGGAAAAGACTAAACAAGAACGAGCCCCCCAACTGCATTACAGAGCCTAGGACTGACTTTTGTTCCTTTTTGATTAAAAACCACATGGGGTGCTGCTTATAAGAATGGACTCTGGACAATGCAAGAAAGAGACTCTGTCTCCCTAGAAAGTTGTACCTCGTCATTGCTGCCTGGGCTCATGGGGTAACGCACAGAGGAAAGAACCACGCACTAGGCTATGCCAAGAAGATGTATTTTGCTCCAGGATTATCTACAGCTGTGAATGCTTACATCAAGGCCTGTTCCATTTGTGCTATCTGCAACCCAGCTCCCACAACCAAAGTGCCCTACCAGCACCTGGCCAAGTCAGACTACCCTTTCCAAAGGATCCAAGTTGACCACATTCACATTGAAGAACAAACTGCTCAAGATGACACTAGAAAACTCTAAGGAATGGCCAGAACTCTTGCCCATTGCCCTGTACTATGTCAGACACACCCCGCAAGCCAAACACGGTCTTACTCCCTATGAGATTCTGTTTGGGTCACCCCCTAAGTTGTCAGAAGTTAGGGAGCAGCAGTTAGCTGAGGGGATGGATAAAGTTGTTAAGTTTGTTGTCCGTTTGTCTAAAGAACTGTCTAACACACACTCTGCAGTCTCTGCTTCTATTCCTGAATCCACAGGTGACACGGTCCACGACTTCCAACCAGGTGACAAGGTGTATGTAAAGAAGTACATCCGGAAGAACTGCCTGGACCCAAGGTTTGACGGTCCATACACTGTGGTTCTTGTCACCCCCACTGCGGTTAAACTTGAAGGGAAAACCACCTGGACACACGCCTCCCACTGCAGAAGAGACCCGGCTTTACCATGAGGAAACATATCCTTTCTGTATACATGATGTTATTTAGCTCGTGCCAGGATTAACCACATTATTGGTTAATATGCCCCAAAATAAACCACGATCGCCCAATGCCCCATCCATAGAACTAATTTAGGGAAAGATGGGAGGACTCCATGAGTGTAAGTTAGCGTAGTGCAAGCGGGAGGTGAGGTCTTGCTGAAAGGGCAGGCCTTGCCCGAAGTTTGTGAAGCCAAAGTGCCCTACCAGCACCTGGCCAAGTCAGACTACCCTTTCCAAAGGATCCAAGTTGACCACATTCACATTGAAGAACAAACTGCTCACGATGACACTAGAAATCTCTAAGGAATGGCCAGAACTCTTGCCCATTGCCCTGTACCATGTCAGACACACCCCGCAAACCAAACACGGTCTTACTCCCTATGAGATTCTGTTTGGGTCACCCCCTAAGTTGTCAGAAGTTAGGGAGCAGCAGTTAGCTGAGGGGATGGATAAAGTTGTTAAGTTTGTTGTCCGTTTGTCTAAAGAACTGTCTAACACACACTCTGCAGTCTCTGCTTCTATTCCTGAATCCACAGGTGACACGGTCCACGACTTCCAACCAGGTGACAAGGTAAAGAAGTACATCCGGAAGAACTGCCTGGACCCAAGGTTTGACAGTCCATACACTGTGGTTCTTGTCACCCCCACTGCGGTTAAACTTGAAGGGAAAACCACCTGGACACACGCCTCCCACTGCAGAAGAGACCCGGCTTTACCATGAGGAAACATATCCTTTCTGTATACATGATGTTCTTTACCTCGCGCCACATTGTTTCAGGATTAACCACATTATTGGTTAAAATGCCCCAAAATAAACAACGATCGCCCAATCCCCCATCCATAGAACTAATTTAGGGAAAGATGGGAGGACTCCATGAGTATAAGTTAGCGTAGTGCAAGCGGGAGGTGAGGTCTTGCTGAAAGAGGAGGCCTTGCCCGAAGTTTGTGAAGCAGCCCCACCCCGACCTATCCCCACTCATGGACAACCTCGAAGGTACATTAGAGGAAAAATTTAGTATTATGGGGGGATTGTGAAGGGGAATATCTGTACATGAGCTTTATAGTTTTATATTTTTATACTTTTATATAGCTGGCAAATACTAAAGTTTTTCCTCCTCAGCAATATGCTCAGCTATATTACTTAAGATGGCGCCGGCATCCACACAGCCAACACCCTATTTCCAGGAAAAGAACAACATTCCTGATTCCAAGAAGGCTTCATCCCTCATATCGAAACTCAATGCCCAGGACATTATCTGTCCAGATACTGGAACTGACCAACCAGGGCACATCGGATGCTAGACAAATTTGCTTAACCCTTGCCCATTATGATGCTGTATGACACATAACCACACCTTTCTCTCTTTTATATAAATTGGGGAACACGGAAATAAAGTCTTATCTTGCTGTCATGAAAGCAGAGCTTGTTTAAGATTAAAACTGAATAATCTTATCTCAGATTTTATCTTGAAGACGTGCACACGTGCTCTATCTGATTTGGAGGTGACTGACTGGACCGGTTAATTGTCGATTACGACCCTGACACTACCTACCATTGACACTACCTACTATTAATACAGTAGACGGGGTATAAGGAAACCTTCTGCAGGGCTTCATCTACTGCTGCTCTCTGTTATTCCCCTCCATTATAGAAAAAGATAGTGGAAATCCCCATGTAACACTGAGGACCTATGGTTGGAGGGGGCCCCAGCCAAAAATTTGCTTTGGGGCCCACTCATTCCTAGTTACGCCACTGGCCCCAGGCCATTCTGAATTCTGGTCTGATGCAACTTGTGATCTTAGCAATTGTTGTTTTACTATGATTGTACCTTAATGGAAGCTGACAGATATCACAGACATTTCTGCAATTATGTAAACTGCCTATAGATATAACCTAGAATATGATTTTGCACTTGATGTTATCATTTAACTCTTAGATATTGTTTAACACTGATATGTTGTAATTTGATTCAGAGATATGATTATACACATATGATGTACACCAGGGGTGTAGGAACCTTTTGGCTGAGAGAGCCATGAACACGTCATATTTAAAATGTAATTCTGTGAGAGCCATTACAGTATGCACATTCCTACCAGTAGATAGATAGCATGGCACATGTCCCCAGTAGATAGGTTGCCCCAGTACATGTCCCCCATAGATAGGTAGCCATGGCACATTTCCCAGTAGATAGGTAGCCCTAGTAATATGTCCCCCAATAAATAGGTAGCCACCGCACATGCCCCCCAATAGATAGGTAGCCCACACACATGCCCCCCTGTAGATAGTTAGCCCCAGTACATATCCCCCAGTAAATGGGTAGCCACAGCACATGCCGCCAGTAGATAGGTACCCCCAGTAGATAGATAGCCCCAGTACATGCCTCCCCAGTAGGATAGGTAGCCAGTACATGCCCCCAGTACATATGTAGCCACAGCACATGCCACAAATAGACATCTAGCCCCAGGCACATGCCCCCAAGTAGATAGATACTCACAGAACATGTCCCTAGTTTACTGGTAATCACTGCACATGCCCCCCTAGTAGATAGGTAGCACCATCACATGCCAGCTAGTAAATAGGTAGCACAGCCCACATGCCCCCCAGTAGATGGTAGCCCCAGTGCATGCCCCCCAGTAAAGTAAATAGGTAGCCACAGAACATGCCACCAGTAGATAGAAGCCCCAGTAGGTACCCCCAGTAAATAGGTAGGCACATCACATGGCCCCCAGTAACTAGGTAGCCCAATGCAATAACGCCCCCCCAATAGATAGTAGCCCAGCACATGCCCCAGTAGATAGCTAGCCGCAGCAGCACATGCACCCAGGCCCCAGTAGCAGTAGATAGGTAGTCACAGCACATGCCTCTCAGTAGGACAGGTGTGCAAGCATACTTGCACCCAGTTAGATAGGTAGCTCCAGCACATACCCCCAGTAGATAGTAGTCAAGAAAAAAAGGAATACTACCTGCTCTCCCTTCAGCAGCTTTATCACTCCCATCACTCTTCTCTATGAACCCAGGCACGCTGCCATCGCTGCTCTACTCTATACACAGGTGCTGTCACCTAAAGCAACGGTGTCTGTGGCGATGGCGCTGGGTCACACAAAGGATACAGGCAGTGGTAACATCCCGCCTGCATCCAGTGATCATCGCTGTGTGTGTCTTAGATGTACACACTGCCGATCCCTATTAATCAATGATTTACAGAGAGCCAGATGCTGCCATTTAAAGAGCCACATATGGCTCCCGAGCCATAGGTTCCTACCCCTGATGTACACTATATACGTACTGCATAAGTGTTTGTTGAACACATATTCTATATGAACAACTTATGTGTCATGCAAGCTGTTTATGTCATATCACTAAAACTCATTTATAACATCTGTTTTGTTTTGTCTTGACATTCACAGTATTTGACAAAGGCTATTTTTAACCGAAACATTATGATTTGGATACCGCGATAAAAACTTGTTCATTAACTTCAACTAAACTTTGTGTGGCCTGGAATTCTTTATACATTTAATGGGGTAGGATACCTTCCAGAAGCACCGACTGATATTAAGGAGTGCAAAACAACGAATTTGATAGATAGCATTGTGTCATTTTTACGTTACATCGATTGTGCAGGGCCAGATGGGAACTTTTCTGGAATTTCAAAGGTGGTTTTACGTATTTTCTTTGGAGACCAGGAAGGGGGGCAGTTGCCAGCACTTCTGGAAGCGAGGCCATGAATATTGAAGGAAGGACACAGAAGAGGTGCAGGTGTGCTCCAAAAAAGGCATTCGGAAGGACACCATTTTATCATCGTGAGACATGTCCAGAAAACCTATGGGTGACATTATACATACACTGACTCGTGCGCCAATGTATGATTGCCCCGTCCGCTGCATATTGCGCAACCAGGGTACATCAAGAAGCGGAACAGCCTCTTGATGTAATCAGGGAAGGATGTTGCGCCAGTTATTTTTTTTACACCAGGCAGGGCCTGGCATAGAAAGAAATAACGCAGCTGGCGACTTACAAGCAACGCCATCGGGAGGCGTGTGCGACCAGGCAAGGGACAGCCCACTTCCCGGGCGGCAGGCGCCTATGCTGCGGCCGCACCACGCCGCAATCTCTCGCCCCGCTGGGCGTGGGAAGGTGGCGAGAGAGGATTAAATAGTTGCAAGTGCTAACAAATAGGCTAGCATTTGCGATTATTTCAGGGCTGGGTGGCGCAGAGGTCCTGATAAATATGCCCCCAATGTATGAAAAGACTGCTTCCGAATTTATATATACACCCCTGGACCTTTATATTACCCTGTTGTTACCGTGATGTACTATGCCACAGCTTATACATCATGCCGCACCTTCCATTCTAAGCCCTGCCATGTGCCTAGCCTGTAGATTATTGCCCTATTATATTGGGTATTTCCGTACCCGGGAAAACACGCATCATGATTTTGGGTGTTTGTCTCCCATGGGAGAGCTGGGTACCATATGACTTAATGGATATTTTTACTATGCCTATCCATTATGCATTTTTGGGTGTCCCCCTGTGGGGTAAAATGCTAACTATACCCATAGATTAATTATGGAGGGTGTGGGGTTGAATGCAAAATAGGGTCAATTTTAAGAGGTTTCTACTGTACTGGTCCTATTGGCATCTACAAATGCTTCATGATGGCAAAAAAAAAAAAAATATGTACCATGTCTGTGCCTCAAATGCCAGCTATTCCCTTTTGAGCCCTGCTGTGTCTCCATCTGCAGATTTTTTGCCATCATGGGGTATTGCCCTAAGCGGGTTAACCCGCAAAAGATTTTGATGTGTTTTTTCCCAGTTGCCATGCGTTGGCCAAAATACATTTTCACTACAATGGCATATTTGATAAATTGCAATGCAATTTTTCGCACGATTCACTTGTTTTACATTTGAGCCAGCAAGTAGGGGTTTTTTAAAATGCTCTACAACCCTACAACATACATTCTTTAGGGGTTCCCTTTCGGAAATGGGGTCATTACTTGGAGGTTTCTATTGAATGGATACCGCAGGAGACCCCAACATCAATAATGAAAACAGAGCTCCAAGTTAATATTTTGCTTGCTCCCTACTGAGCCTGCCATGGTGTCTTTCAGGTGCCTGCCAGGTGCTTGCATGTTGTTTATTGCCACATATAAGGTATTGCCCTAAACCGGGGTAACCTGCAGAATGATTTTGGGGTGTTTGTCCCCAGTGGCATGAGTTGGGCAAATAAAATCGCTTCACATGCCATATTGAGAAAAAAAAAACCACAATTTTTACTCTGCACCATTTACTTTGCATTAGATTTTGGCCAGCATGTTGGGGGTAAAATGCTAACCACAAATCTTCTTTGCGGGGTCTAGTTTCCTAAATAGTGACATTCTTTGGGGTTCTATTGTACTGTTACTTCAGGGGTCTTCAAGTACGCTGATGTCACATCAAAAACAGTTGGAGCCAAATTGGCCTTCCCAAAATCCAATAGCACTAATTCAGTTCTGGCACATCGCTGTGCGACCGAAACAGCATTTGACATCCACAGTCTGGTATTGCCGTACTCAGAAGAAGAAGGGCAAAAAATTTGGATGTATATTTACCTCAAATTCCTAACTGTATGTGTCCATTTTAGGGCTAAATGAGAATAATCTTATTCAAAAATTGCAATTTCAAAATTTCCAGTCCATTTTGTTTGCTTCCAGAGAAAAGGGGTTAGCAGAATCTACAAATGCTGATTTGAATAGTTTGGGATGTTAGGTTCATAAAATGGTGTCACTTGTGGGGGGTATATAGTACATAAGCCTTATAGGCACTTCCAAATCAATTGACCACCAAAAATGTAACATTTTTGCTTTGACTGCCATAGTGACAACGGTTAGCCGCATTGGACAACACAGGAAACAGTACTATAGCAACAGTCAAGTGCCAATAGAGACCTCAGTTCAATATGACTTATCCTGCAGATTTTAATATTTCTGGAGTCATATTTTGCAGCATGCTCAATCCTTCCATCACTTTGAGGCATTTAGGTGTAACAGAAGTCAACCTCAACCTCACAAAGATCAAAGTCCGCGAAGGGGTTGTTCATTGACAGATTAGAGATCATATTACCCTCCATTTGCAGCATTTTACAGTCAGGAATGTCTGATTGAGAGGTAAAGGACAAGAGGCTTCAATTTACATATCAAGAAAACGGTGCAGAACTATGAATAGATTGTTATTGTAAATTACACAATATCCTGCCCCCACACTTAGAAACACACTTCAAAAACAATGTGTGATGTAAGTGGCCAACCACTTTAAGGCATCAATGTGCAAAGCTATTTTCAGAGAAGGGGCTTCTGAAAGATGGCAGATAACACAGTTATTTTGCGGATGAACGCAATTGGAACAAACGCAATGTCGCATACGCAATGGACGTGAAACGTCTGCGACCACTGCCGTATGTGTATGCACCCAGGCCGGGAAGAGAAGACGGAGCCGAGTCCGTGTTTTTATTTTTAAAAATGATGGTGGATCTTCATAAAGGGCTATATGAAGTTCCATCATTGCTGCTGTAAAAGAAAAAGTACACAAAGTTATGTATATGGTTGCAGGCTGTTAACCTTTTACTCTAGTGGGAGTAGTTCCTACTTTCAACCTACCATTAAATCAAAACATGATAAACTGCGTCATAGTTTTTCATGCTTCACTTTGATGGTAGATCTTCTTTAAGAATGTTGCTATTGGGAAATCTGCCCAAATCAACGAACAAGAAGAAAAAAAAATGCATCCATGTTCCTAGGGCCAAAAAAAAACATTTACGGCAGGATTGCTGAATTCTGCATCATGCCAACCAAGTCTTTAAGGAGTTTTCCACGAAAGAACAATTCTCATTCTACCCCTAGTGATAAAATATATTTTAAAACTTTTCGTTACAATTTACTCAGTTTTATTGCTGCTTTAGCTCCTATCACTACCTTGGCTGATCGCCAAAATCCAAGGGGTGGGAGGGCCTCCCTAAACAGACACATTGGGGGTCATTTACTAAGGCACCGATTCGCGTTTTCCCGACGTGTTACCCGAATATTTCCGATTTGCGCCGCTTGTAATGAATTGCCGGGTTTTTGGCGCACGCGATCGGATTGTGGGCATCGGGCGGCAATGGCGCGACAGAAAGCAGGGGGGGGGCGGCCGAAAAAAACCCGACGTATCGGAAAAAACCGCCGCATTTTAAAACCGAAAATGTGTCGCTTGGGGAGCGTCACCTTCACCTTCTTGGGATGGTGCATTCCGGGGCGTTAAGATAGTTTCGGCGCTGCAGCGCCACTGGTGGACGGTGGAAGGAAACACCATCTTAAATCCCAGCCGGACCCGAATCTGTGCCAGGAGAAACGCGACGCTGGATCGCGAATGAGGCAGGGTAAGTAAATGTGCCCCATAGACCCATCTAGTTTGGGGGGTGACAATGTGGATTAGATTATCAGGGTACAAGGGTATGTATATGCACTTTCATCTGGCTTCTGACATTGTACTAACACACAGACACAGAGAAGAGAGATGAGACAGATCGAAGAGATGCAGAAGATGATTACACAGAGGTGATAGACCAGTACATGTGAGCCCTGCTACATCTCACAGAAATTGCCTGCCTCCCCCTTCCCCTGGATCACTTATCCTCTTATAGTCTGTAGTTGCAGCCTCTCACTCTGCTCACAATCTGCTGACAGAAATGTGAATCAGTGTGAGTCTCTGAGCTCCGTGCAGGGGCATGGCTACAGTCACACAGCAGAGAAACAGAAATCTAATCTGCACCAATCTCATCCAAGATGGCCCCGAACCCAAGTCAGAAGTTACTGGGTCGGTCTAGGGGAAAAGAAATGTGTACAGCAGGACGGACTTATATCTGTGACATGTTGCATTTTTGTTAATACAGTGAATTAGAGAATGTGTATTTTGATGTGCTGAGTACAAATAAAACTTGATTTGTGGGAATACCCCTTTAAGCTCACAGAACCAGAAGATTGAGGCAGTAAATACCAGAAGACTGACTTGATATTAAATGGAGATTCTAATCTTAACACGATGGATATATCCATCGGCAAGCTATCAAAGGATGTATGAAGGGTTCACAGGGTGAGCCCTCTCATACAGACATGGGGTTTGCTGCAAATATTGCAGCAAGCAACGATCCACGGTTGTTAACCACTAGTTTGAGATGATTGCTGCTCCTCCTGATGTCATTGGGGAGCAGCGTTGGTGCATGACAACCTTGGGTCTTCACATACCCGAGGCTCTATGGTTTCTCAAAGATTCGTTACAATGAGCCACTTGCTCATTGTAATGAATCTATGTAAAAAAACGCCACTGCTGCAATACAGTAGTATTGCAGTATAGGGGTAGTAACAATCAGACATCAGGGCTAGTGATGGCCTAACCTATGGCACTGGTGCCAGAGGTGGCACTCAGAGCCTTTCTGTGGGCACTCAGGCCATCACCAGAGATGATCCAGGTATCTTCCTGCAGCCCAGGCAGCCCAGGACTTGCTGTGCACAGAGATATTGTAAAGTGACAGCTCTACCTGGGACATATTTCTGATTGTGTCCTCAGTGAAAACGGTGACAGAGAAGGGAGTATAACTCCACATTAAATGTTTGTGCTGGCACTTGCGATAAATAAGGGGGTCTTGTTGTAGTTGGGCAATCGGGCCTCTAAAAGTTTGCATCACTGATTAGGGTTTTATGACCATAGGGGTTTATAAAAATATGGTAAAAAAATAAAAAACCTCCTTTACCTCAGAACAGATATAAATAAACAGGTAAAAATTACACAACATGTAGGTAGTCACCTACCTACCAACGTGACTTTTAAACATTTCACATAACATATGAAATAATGTAATTAAAAACATACAAAAGGGTTGCAAAGTCACCACACAATGCTAGCAATTAAAACTTCAGATCATCTGGAAAAAAAAAAGATTTTATAGTGTCTATATACCGGGCCGAGCAGCGCCACGAGAGTTTATGCAGATGAACAAAAATGCCCTTATCCCAATCGCTGTGGTGTCGGAGTCATGTGACCCAAATCTTGGCTCATTATCAACGAAGGGAAAAGAGGCGAGTCATCGGGACTATTTTATTAGGAGACTGTATCTTTGTAATATGCAGTTGTCCGGGGGGATGCTGAATGAAAGGGACTCAACAGGGAGTAGGTAACTGGGAATTAAAGACAGCTGCAGACCCTGGTATTTAAGGAATGCTCCTAATTGGGAATTCTAACCACGACACCATTGCGGGATGCTTGAGTACCTCCAATAGGACGGAAAATCCTAGGGGTGGGGCTTGCCATAGGCTGTAGACGACGAACAAGGAACTTTCGTTTGGAGAAGAAGAAGGCGGAGATCTGGTTGTGAAAGAAGAGTAAGGTGGGCTAAAATGGCCGGGAGAGGATTCCGTGAAACAGAAGCAGAGCTTCCAGCAGCTTCAGGAACTTCGGGGCAAGCCACCAAAAACAACGTGTGGGAGCTTTGATCTATACTCACCGGAAGGAATCCAGGGGGAGAGCACGTATGGGGATTCGGAGAAACGTATTGCAGTACAGTACCCACTGCTTGGAATGCTAAAGTGGTGATGCCAGCTCCAGAATCGCCCAGATAGACACTGGTGGTTATCATTTGAGATCTTGGTAAGCCAGTTCCCCCTGCCTATTTGGTTTGGGTTAAGACTCCGCAGCCATCAAACCAAGGGCGGACTGTGCCACTACAAAGCGAAGGATTGCAATAGACATTATCTAACGAAGGGGGGGAAGAAAACATACAGGAAAGCGGGTATAGGGTGAGTAGAATGTCCATCTTTATCATTAAATACCCCAAAACTATGTAGGTGGTGCCGGGTTGTAGCTTGGTTTACAGATATCAGGGTGCGATCTACTAACGAAAAGGTGGTAAGGGGAGTACAACTTGAAGAGTTCCGTGGAGCACTTGGATCCCAAGAAACTTATCGACAGGTCGCCAACGGAAGGGAAAATGGTCTTAACATGTAGGGCTTACCTCTGGTGAAAGAGACCTCGAATGCTTCCGATTGTGATGTGTTATCTTGAAATTGTGAAAGGGTCTAAAGTCTCCAATTGTGTGGAGAGTTGGGAGGGATATTTCGTTGGGATATGATTAGCAGAAGCTCGTTCTGCGAATAGAGCCTGTCTTGTAGTTGGCGCTGGCCCTTCCTGGATACCGTGGATGTATCGATGTTAACGATTAGCGTCTAGCTCAGGATGTTCCCTCGAATCACATCGAGAACGGGTAGTGAGTGGGTCTTTGTGATTGGGATGGCGTTAAACGCCTTAGTAAAATGGGGAGAGGGACTTCACCAACATTATAGAAGGCGGGGGGGGGGGGGGGGGGTGAAAGTCGCCAGGCCTGGGGTGGCAGTGGGTGTTATTATAGCGGCCTTGTAAATCAGTCTATGTTAAAGTGTAATATCA
Organism: Engystomops pustulosus; assembly: GCA_019512145.1. Classification (NCBI taxonomy): domain Eukaryota; kingdom Metazoa; phylum Chordata; class Amphibia; order Anura; family Leptodactylidae; genus Engystomops; species Engystomops pustulosus. The sequence goes on along the minus strand of CM033642.1, from coordinate 176,859,593 downwards.
CAGATGTTGGAGACTTCCTTGTCGATAGAAGGCGAGTGTGTATCCCTAAGTAACGCATCTATTGTTGTGAGAACAAAGTGCGGGTCAGGGTGCATGTATGATTGGTGCAGAATTTGTGAATTCCGACACTAATGTCAATAGGAATTGTGTAGAACCTTGTCGTATATAGATTGATTACAAGGATATGGTTATCACTGGCCATGGGTGAAGAAGTCACAGCCAGGGGCATGACAACATTATTTGAGTGCTCGCGTATAGGTCTTTGTAAATCGAATGGTGGGTCAAGGATTTTTTGATCACACCTGGGCGCGCATATCGTCCTAATAAATATAAAGTCCGTAGTCTCTTAGGTGGACGAGCCAGATGTTGTGTTGCTTTCGAGGGGGTTGTAGATTTGTGTGTGTAGCAAGAGAGTGTTTAGCCGCACTATAACATCCTCTTAGCTAAACCCATGGTCAGTGAACTATGCGAGAGTTGTGCATTGCAGTGCCCACCTGTCATTTAAAGCGTACAACCCATGTGTTGGATAGAAAATCTTAGTGTTGGTATAAATCAAATTGCTGTGCTGGGGAATAGTAGTATATCCCTCTCATCTAGGGGTGCAGGCATCTGCCGTCCACCTAGATGACATGGAAAAATGCTGTGCAAAGGGATATGGCCTCTTCCTTGAGGAAGGGTCAAACTTTTACATCTAACGGGACATTGAAGGATCCGGCATCCCTCTGAGAACCCCGACAGCTGATCATATTTCCTGCAAAATGGACTGGAGATCGATTGTGGGAGGTAATGATTTGCCAACCTGAACACTGATCAGCATTAGCAATTTCACAAAAGCGAAATCTACCTGTGTCATGCAGCAACTAACCCAGGATCATGTGGGGAAGACACGCCCTTGGAGCCAAAGAGTCCGGATTGGAGCTGTGGAAACAGGTGCTGTAGTATGATCCTTGACCACGGGGAAGTGGGCCGGTTCTTTAAAATGTGTCTCCGTAAGAAAGAACTTCCCCCTGTCTATGCATGCATGTAGGACTTGGGTCTTTTTGCTGGCATCCCGCCCCGGAATTCAGGGACCCTAGCTGATGTTGCATGTTGGTGCGGGAGCTCAGAGGACTATTCAGCAGGGGTAGGATTGGTTGTACAGATGAAGAGGAGGGACGGAGGGGGAGGCTCAGGGAGGGGAACAACCCCAGAAGACACACCAGGAACTAGGCAAGAACTGGGGTGGAAAGGGAAAAAACAGGAAATAAAGGCCAAAACGTATGGCCCTATGCGCATCACTGGGGGGCAAGCATATGCGCGAGTGTATTGCCCTAATTGGAGGATGTAGTTAACTATGGACAAAAGCCCACCAAAGGGCACCGTACGTTTGGAGAAAGTGTTTTCAAACAATAAACCTGAAGAATTTAACCAAAACATGATTGAAGTGAACAACAATGTCAATAAACAATTTCTGCACGTTTTCATGGATACATTACAGGGGGCCGTGCTTCTTCTCCCTGATCCTGGGTGTTACAGCTCTTCCTCCTGTGAGCATCGTTGTAGGCAAGACATGGTTTCCTGATTTAAGGAAGGATTGGGAGAGTGAGGCATTTTTAATGTTATTGGGGCTTGGTGGTTCGAGAAGCTGCGGCCACGCGGGAAGATCCATTGGGTTGCTTACAATATAGTAGGACCCAGATCTGTGGGATTTGAGGAGGCGGAATACGAGCACGGAAATGGCGTCGGTGGCTGGAATTGTGAGCGTAGGACGGGCCTGAAGTGCCTGTGAGTCTGTCCAATTATACAGGAGTATCATCCAGGAGAATATTGAATATGGAGTGGAGTGTTTCGTGCAGCTGGGAGGATTCCACCGATTCAGGAAACCCTCATGACATGGATATTATCCTCCTACTTTGTTTTCCTGCATATCTAATTGATCTCACAAGTATTGTAGCTGATAAGGTATGGTCAGCAAGTGGGTGGCCGGATGCCACGGGCCTGAAGATGTCGTCTGTGAAGCTGTGTAATGTCTATATTCTTGCTTTCCTCTCAAAACTTTGCGCTGTGTGATTGCTCTAAATAGATAGCATTCCATATCTCCTAGACGGAATCTCACTTTCAGAGGGTTCTTAAAATAGTAGATCTGCACGTCCCTCAAACTTGAAAGGGAGGAGATGGAGTAGTTTTACATTCAGATATCGAGAGAATTAAGGCAGGGGTGATATAGCGAGGCCGAACCGAAGCGGGCAATGATGGTTGCAGAGAGGTGCTATTCCAGGATTGAGTAGCCATGAACCTTATGGATGAGGGAGTCAGGTGAGGGGTTGTTGGGGTATTCCACAAGTTCTCCCCCAGTAGGCCACTGAAGGGGTTTTGACAAGATAGTTGAGTCTGCTTTTGTCACTCCAGGGAAGGTCAGCCAAAAGATCAGATGTGAGGCTCTCAGGGTAGGGGTCTGGTATCCACGAGGCACCCGGATTCATCAACAGGCAAGTGGCTTATCCCGCACACAGATGGTCTGGGGCAGGGGTTCGACCAAGAATAGGTCGAGAAAGCTCCCTGTGTTCTCTGAGCATTACCAATGAGGGCTGACACTCACATTGCTGTCCCGAGTTGAGCTGCGGCCACCGAGAGCCTGGATGTGGCTGCTGAAGGCCTCCACGCACTGTTGTGGTTTTTCGATGGGCGTCCATTTTGGCGCCTTCGCTGAGTGCGCTGCTGTCTGCTTGCGAAAGGGTTCCCGATGTCCCGGGAGGACCCACCTCCTCTTTGAAACGGGGGGTCATGCCGGGCCTCATAGGGGGCATGGCGTCGAGTTCTCCACCACCACCAGAAAGCGGGCGAATGGCTGGTCCATTCCAGGCTTCCCCGCCTTCTCCAAACCGTTCGCTGTTATGTGAGTCGAAGTAGTGAGGGTTGTCCTCACCCGTTTTCTTCTTTGGGGCCATAACGCCCAACTGAAGTGGCTGGGTTTTAGTGCTAGAGGCTGTAGTAGGCCCGGGTGGTGCAGGGCTCTAACCACCTGGCAAATGCTCTCCCTCCATAGCCAAGCCTTGCCCTCGCAAATTGTTGTTTCACCATTTCACACACATTTGGAATTTTTCTCCGAGCTTTCTTGTACACCTAAGGAATAATAAATAAGTCATCAGTTATTAAGATTGGTTTGACAATAATGTCCTCTCACAGCTCAGAAATAAGCCCTCACACAGCTTGCTACATGAAAAAAATAAACGAAGTCAATAGATTTTAGAAGGCTATTAAAAGTGAAAATGAGATGAACAAAGGGCGGCCTTACTAAGGGGTTAAAGCCGTTTAAACTTACTTTCAGGATTATTTTTGACATTAACGTGCGGGAGGGCTATGGGACATTTTTCTAAATATACTTTAATACAACTAAGCAATATCTTAATAAGCAGGCCACAAGTGTGAACAATGTTACTTTAACAATGGATATGTCCAAACACTGCGTCCAGATTGAAGACGTGTCTCTCTCTCCTATTTTGATACACAGACTGTGAGTGCTAAACCCTTCGGGTTCTCCCTTGACTGTAGATTTAACAATCAAGCTGAAAAGGAAATAAACAGGTAATCCTCACTGCTATAGCTGTTTAAACACACACACACAGATGTAGATGTGAGATCATGCAGCCTCCAGGGACAACCACACGCTGGACCATGGATTCCTAAGGGAGGGGGTATTGCTTATTTTACCAATAATGAGAATTTGAGAAAAATGTTTGACCACATTCTTCCACAGCAAAATACAAAAAATTATCTTCAAATGACGGTTAAGCGGTTTAATATCGAGACCAGAATGAAAATTTTGCTATAGCAATACTATGCAAATCTATTAAAGTCATTTTCAGTGACTCTCCCCCTTCAGTCTGACTCATCTCAGCTCTATCGAGCAATTTACTTTTGGAGGAATTTTTTTGTTTTAGCAAAAAGGAGGATCTAAAACAAAATAGGGATAATAGAAAGGATACGTACCTGAAAGGGCTATTAAAGGGAACTGTCAGAAGAAGATTGAACAAAACCAAGCAAAATTAACACCTTGCCATTTTTATTTAATGGTACAGGTGGTGGTGGCAACATCAAGAAACCCACCACTTTCAAGTTAGAATGTAAAATGGCTTGCATTAAAGACATGGAAGTGTAGAGCTCAGCACGAAAAGTCAGGATCTTCCACACTTCTGAAGTGCCATCATTCAACGTATTAGATGGTCATGCCATTCAGGGATATCATTAGGCGTTCTTCACACTTTGCATTGTTCATGGGCTGAATTACAAAACTCGCATGAGTGAGGTTTCTTTCAATGTTAGGGCGCTCCGGCGTTGGATACTTTGGGAGGGGGCGGTACGCCAAGGCGCAACACTGCTGATGACTTGACTACCAGCAATGTTGATTGCCGATGATGTCGCTGCCTTAGCCCAGATCATGCGGCTCGGCCAATGGACAGTGAATTATGACCGCGGGGGGGGGGGGGGCGGGAAAATCTACTATTCCCCTTATTCTCCAAACACTCGCCATTCTGGTTTGTGGTAATGCGAGGGAGTGTTGGCGATCTGTGACCCATTACGGTCACAAAAAATCACTATTAATGCCCCTCCCACATATTATTGCCAGCCACTCCCCAAGTTTATAGCCAGCAGCGCCTCCGACAAGTATATATCCCAGACCAGCCCATCCACCAGATCAGTTATATCAGCCAACAATCCCACCCCCCTTCCATGATCATAGCCAGCCAAGTCCCCCCAGTATACAGCAAGGGACTGTTTTGGCAACCTTGTGCACACTGTGGAATCTGTGTGTGCATATAAAGAATTATAGCCCCCCCTGTTAATAACCAGACAGTCCCCCCAACATATAAGCTGCAAGCCACCCATCTATAAGCCAAGCCCCCCCCTTATCTGCCAAACAATCCCACCAGTATTATAAAGCCAGGATTCTGATTGGCCAACCTTGGTGCAGCCTGTGTAATCTGTGGTAGATATAGTAAAACAATATTAGCCCCCCTGTCAGCCAGTCCCCCCAACTTACAGCTCCAAGAGCCACCCAGCATATGCCAGCACAACCTCCCAGCCCCAGTATAAGCAGCCCCCATATAAAGCAACAGTCCCACAATCTAAAGCCAGGGACCTGATTTGGCAAGCTCAGTTGCGCGCTGTTTGCAATCTGTGGTGCGCTATATAATAATTATATTATTATCCCCCCTGTTATAGCCGACAGCCTCACCCCAGTATATAAACACGCCTGCCCCCCCCCCCAGCCACAAAAAAAAAATACTCACCTTTTCGACGCTCCCACAGCTCCCACTGACTTGATGCAAGGTCAGTCCGGCAGCCAGTAACAGTTCCATGTATGCCAGTCGAACGTGCCTGGAGAGGTTGGGGACGTGTTGGAAAGGTGCGAATGTTTTTTTTATTTTTCAACCGGCCCCACCATCAAGACCTGCCCAAAACTGGATTTCCCCTGATGGGTCAAATGGCCCGTCCACCCCTGCGGTACCAGTACAGAGTATTTACACTCTTAAATATTTTGTTTCGTTTGGTTTTACTGGTTATGTCTATAACTCTGTTTAACTCTTTATATAAAGACATTTGCTATAAAATACTTCAAACATTATAGCATTCTTCTTCCACATTTCTAATTTGGTCATCCAATTATAATTATGCACAAAAATAAAAATATACTAAGGCTTAACACCACATGAGCAATTTTAATAAAACATGCATGGACTCTATATTCCAGCAACACTACTCCCCAGAACAAGCGATTTCTCTTTATAGTTGTTAGTAAAGATACTTTGTCCTGCAGACCAAAAAAAGCATCGTTTTTTTTGGTAGAATTTCTTTGGTTGACTAAGGGCTCATAAGACGAGCTAACTTCCATATGCGGTTTGTTTTTTTCAACATGTTAGCACACACTTGGCTGAGTAGGACGTAGTTAAAAACTGATACTTTTTTGTGGACATGGAAAAAAAGGACTATGCACAAGGATGTGAAAAAAAAAAACTATGCAGCACACTTTACGCGACGGAATGGAGGATATAGACATCGTCTGATTATGTTCAGGAATCTCCCATTGATAATCCATACAAACTCGGCGATGGTTAGTAGTGCTGAAACTGTATTAAAGGGACACTGATAGGGCGTCGGTGGCCTAGCGGAGAGGCATGAGAGATTTCAAATAGCGAGCAGCGGAAGTCCCGTAGTGGATCCTGCTAATTATCTGTCACTGGACCGCAATAGAGAGCCGGGACGACTAACCCCAAACCGTAGACGTGGAATTGATCGGTAGAAACGCTGAAGCACATCTAGCTGAACCAGATGCCGTCAAGGGCCGGATAACAGCAAAACTGGCGCCGTCTGCGGACTTCAAGATGGTTGTGATCCTCCACCCAAGCCCGAGGAGTAGCAGCGAGGAGATATTAGCCGAGGCGCCTGGCAGCAGTTTGAAGCGAAGGAGACCAGCGTGGGTGGGTGGTTAGATCCCAGCACGGAGCTGGTCCCCAGACAGTCCCAAGATCTAAGGAGGTATGGATTATCAGCAGTCCAGAGGCAGATATGTTGTACGATCCGACATATGGAGGTGCGGAGCCCATAGGCTACTGAAAAAAAGTCCTTACCAGCCTGCTCTCGGAACCTTACGATAGGGGAGTGCTGAAGGCGTTTTCAAGTGAATTCAACCTATTACACGCTGGTGCACAGGTGGGTGGCATGAGAGAGAAGCTATCATAATGTAGACTAGATGTGCATAAGCTTCAGAGAGAACTACGAGGTGGAGCAATCGTTACTCAAGCTGATATGGCAAAACTTAAAAGAAAGAGCTTCAAAATAGGCAGATCATGGCCGCTATGGAAAAAACTGATGATCGTGCGAAAATGAGGCCAGGTGCAATAATGTAAGGCTGGGGGTTCCCGGAAAAGTAGAGGCATGACAATGAGGCGTAGACATTGAAGAGTGGCTCCTACAAAAATCGGTAAAAAATGCGCTTGTCTCCATTATATGCTATTTGAAAGAGAGCCAATAGAGTGGCTACACCCCATGGCTGGCCGGAAGACACACCAGACCCCATTGGCTACAGTGAGCTCCACTTTAAAATAGAGACACTAACTGTAACAGGCTCCAAAGGGTCTCCCTTTTTACGGCCCCCTCGTATGAAGTAACAAAAGCGCCAGGTCCACGTTTGAGAACAAGAGACGCCTCACAGAACCTCCAAGGGCCTACTTATGGACAGTGTGGCGAAACCCTTTTAGATACATGAGTGACCAAAACTCGCAACCGCAAAAACCACCCACTTTTAGTCGCAAAGTGCCCAACATGACAATTGGCGCAGTACCCCATGATCTCTGCTGTATCACAAAGATTCATCGTATGTGGTGTCTGAAGACACCAATACAAAGAAAGCGAGGAGAATGTTGGAGTGTAGCTCCCTCCGGCTCCCTGAAAGGCAGAATCAGGGGACCCCCAATGCAGAAGCGTCAAAGAATAATCCATCTCTGCCACACCCCTCTCGACTCTCCTGTAGGTCTGGCAGCAAGTAGGTGTTTGACTGAAGGAGGAAGCCTTGAGTCTTATCTGGTATATGGAAATTCTGGCTGGGTGCCACACCGAAAGGGGTCCGGGAGTGCCACCTTCTGGCACACCGGCCATAGGTCGACGACCATGCTCTATGAGGTTCTCGGCCACGCTGCGGGGGTGGTTGCACTGGGGCACCACACTAATCTTTGAGGACCCGTTCCTCGGGCCTCTTGCTGGTGCTGGATCAGCATGAAGGGCAGTAGTGTCCGACCGAGGGCAGCAGAATGAATAAGCTAGCAGAGACTGAATAAAGGTTAGTTGTTCACTTAATGGGGGGAGCGCTGAGTTCACATATTTGTGTGTTTATTCTGATGTGGCGTCATGGCGTTTCCTTACCGTACCTTCCGCCGCAGATGGATATCTTATGGCGACAAAGTAGGGAAGACGGGTACGCCAACGGCTCTCGGTACTCAAGTAACTGTGTTAGAGGGCGTTATGAGTTCGTGATTACCGTGCACTATGATGATGCCCACGTGGTACTTCACTTTGGAGTTTTGGGGCTCGAGAAGGCCCTATATAGAAAGGACGGGATGGTGGTTTTGGGAGAGGGGGGGGGGAGTTAGGGAGTTTGTAACGCCGGATCTTTAAACAAATGATGGTAGCCTTGTTTGGGTTAAGGTTGAGCGAATGAAAGGGACATAACAAAGAGTCTCATGGATGCTGTTATATTTATTATAGGAAAGGGGGGAGCATACCTAGCTACTACATAATAGTTGAAATGTTCAAGGCCTCGCGAGACACATACGTGGAATAGTCCCAAACCTTCTGAGACAAAAGGCCGGCAATATATTGCTTGCCAGGAGGACTCATTGACACCCGGATTGAATATCAAGATGCAAAAAAGTGGATGGGTTTAATGCCATGCGTTGTTCATCTGCATAGACTAGAGGGGTTAGCATTTTATTACCACAAAGCTGTGGCGTATGAGCTGCTCTGACAGATGCATGATAGTCTAGGGGAGGTAGTTATAGGGTCCACTGTAAAAATGGACGAGGTAATGGTCCATTTATGCGCCCACCCCCACCCCGTACTCCAATGAAGTGCTACCTAATGCTGTTGGATTTATGGATAACACCGGGGATGCCCTTGCTAATTGGGGAGTATTAACAAGTTCCTCCTGGTGACTGGGATAGGAGTGGGATGAGTTAGGGGCCCACGCAGCAAGGGCCTGCACCTTTCGGAACCTTTGGCTGAATGAGTAGGTTTACTTGATATGTGGCGGCTTGCCCAATGGCACATCCCAGGGGGAGCGGATATATATCCGTGCTAGGACTCCTCACTAATCTTCATTGTCGCGTAGGTAGACTTAGCCCTTGGGGTAACTATGGTTCCTCACCATGGGTAGGGTAAAATAGTAATTATACTTGCAAGAATGCTATGTCCGATCACTCACGTTAGTACCCCACTTAAAAATATAGGAGGCCCAAGGGCCGTAAATGGATAATAGGATGGAAACTTAAACCCCTTTTGGTAGTGTACCAGGGTGGCCACAGGTGTGGAACAACGCAGCGAATCGCTATTTAGAGGAAAAACAGGGAACAGCAGTTTTCCAGTGTAGGTGGAAGGTGACAACTTGAGGATGTAGTAAGAGGAGAAGCATTAAACATATAAGCCTATGCAAAAACCAACTCAATTGTAAACTTTAAGACTGTTCTTATAATGTAATCGCAATTCTTCAAAAAAATTATTAATTATTTGAAACAAAGAGGAGAGCCTAATAAATTTAAGTAGCCACTAAAAGCAAGTCCAGAAGTAAAGTAGATTAAGCTGTGCATTTGTAGACCCTGAGGGCACAGCAGGAGCTTTATTACCAAACCACCCCACAGACCCAGGATGCGCATGCATAAGCCCAAAGCACCTTTGAACTAGACCTACTAGAGGTGTGTGCATAGCAAGAGGGCATTGCTAAAGACGCTACTTTGAGGAGGGGGAAAAAGTAGGCACATGACTGTCAGGTGAATCCATGAAAAGCCCAGCAGGGGACATCACACCACTTAATGCCTAAAAGACAAGTGGGGCAACACGGGACCAAGATACAAGTGGGCCATATTGGAAGTCCTGGGAGGACTATTATCCTCACTTTACAAATCCCACACAAAACCGTCAGAGGAGTGAGATATTAGAGTTTATTATCTCGCCTTAACCACCTACCAATGGCTCTCAGGAGACCTGACAGAGCTGCAACTCGATGGCCCATGAGGGTAGAGAGACACTTGGAGCGGGTTGGTAGGGTCGATGGCCTACCGGAGGGGAAGGCTCTTGCCAGTAGATATATAAGAAAAGTAAGTGAGTTGCTCTTACTTCCAAGACTTGATACAGGTATTACAGACCCATGACAAGGGGGACACACCCCCTCCAGCGCGGGAGGGGCACATATGGTATCACCAAAGGAAGGGTAAGGGACCCCACACACCCGATTCTTATATAGACCCATATTCCTCCTTGTCGGAAGATCGTAAGATCCTCGCACAGCCCTCTCAAACCGTTTATGAAGGTCATAATCACATTCATCCATCCGGTTCCAGACAGGCTTTTGTCCAAAAAGATTCCACCTCCATAATATAGAGGTCTCTTTCTGACGTCTCCAGATTCCTCTGACAAGCGGCAAATAGGGATTTGTTCGCTCAACGCGGCCACGACGTTCGACAGCATTAGAATGGCGGTTCTTCGTGGCTTACAATGCATATAGGCTATTGGGAGAGGTTCAGATCATGAGGTCAAAGTATATTCTAACCCCTGGACGAGTGCGGGCAAATGGCGCCCGCCTGTCAAAAACCATTCCGGTTATATCGTGGAACAAGGCAGGGATTGTCCCGTTGCCATTGTGATTCACATAGCTGTCGAACCTCGGCTGCGGCGATACGCATCGCGGCGATGTGAGGGTTTTATTTTTAACATATGGCTTCACTGCACATGAAAATTGCATTATATGCGGACGCTGCCATTGTTGTTTCTTGGTCTCTGTGCACAGTACTGGGTTTGTGAGAATTTGGGAACTTTGGGGGGCTTACTGTAAACTGACAAAGTCGGCTATTTTACCTGTGGACCCATTGGAGAGGGCCTCCTGGAGACAGATCTCCTTGATATCCCGGTATAGTTCATCAATTTCGCTAACCTGGAGACAGGTCACAGCTAGGGTTGGGGATTTGAGGGGAATTGAACCTTTCTCCCTAGCAAAAAACTGAAGCAAAAATTTTGTACATGGGGGTAAACTCCATTTATCAGTACTAGGTCGCACAAACGTATATTAAACTGGTAGTAGAGATGACACAGATGCTATATGAATTACATAAACTCTCCGGTTTGGCTTCAACAGTGCCAGATTTCACAGGATCAATGGCTTTGATCAGGACTTGATTGATGGGGGAAAGGGGCAACAAGGATAGTTTGGAGACCCTACAGAGGGCCCAAACAGATGGGGGATTAGCTACTGCCAAATCCTGGAGATATTACTTGCAGCTCAGGGAATGGGTAGGGGAGATAATGTGGTACAGTCTACGGTGGCCAACATGATAGGACATCATTTGTGTGCAGCAGATTCTATAATGGCACTGGAGAATGGCAAATTTAAGAAAGGATCCCATAACACTTTCCCCAATCTTAATGTTGGGCGAGGTGATTGATGAAACAAATGAGGGGAGTCAGGGGCTACTGAGTATTACCTTTATGGCCCATAACCATTTCCTAAAAGAATTCCAAAATTTAGAGGGTACGGTCTTTTGGGAGAGAGTAGGTATAGTACGGGTGACCTCAATTGGTATCTGAAGCCAATATTAAACCTTTCAACAACTCCAGGAGGAAGTATCGTTGGGGGAATTATGAGACTTTTTTAGAATCTTCAGCAAACATGCTTTGAGAAACACAGTCCCAATCCCGTATCTATGACACTCAGAGAGAACGCGCTATGCTGAACAAAGGGCCGCATCTGCCATGAGCGCGATGAAAATCTACGCCTCAGGCGGCAGATTGCGGGGGGGTACCTGACCGGGCGGCGAAAATTCGCGATCTAAGTGGGCGTTCAGGCGTCCATTAACGCCCGAATCGCCCACCAGTAAATAAATCGAGCCTGCTCTTAAGACACAGGCGCGATAATATGCGGAGCGAGCAGCAGCGCCTTTCGGCTGCTGCGTGCTCCGGTTTTTCTAATCAGTGACACACGTTCATGACGTCACACGCCTGTTTGTCACTGTGCGGAAAGCCGCGGCTCACAGGAAGAGCCGCTGATGAAGAACGGAAGCCGCGTGCCGAGGGAGCAGCGCCCTGCAGGTATGATTTGATTATTTTCATGCACTTTGATTAAGTCTAATCTGGATGATAAGGGGGAGTGGGGGCCATAATTGTCCATAACTGTGTGTGGGAGGTGTTTGTATACTTATACGTGCACATACGTGTTTATACTGTGGGGGGGGCGGGGGGGAGGGGCTGTTATAAATGATTGGGGCCATAATTGTCATATACTGGGGGTGCTGTATGCATTAATGTGGCCCCACATACGTGTTTTATACGGTGTGGGGGGTTATATATTATATGGGGCCATAATTGTTCATATACTGGGAGGGGGGTGCTGTTTACATGATAGTGGCATCATAATTGTTTTCTACTGTGGGGGGGGGGGGGTCGGTTGATATATCTATATGGGGACATAATGGTGTTATACTGGGGGGGGGGGGGGGGTGGGTGGGGGGGGGGGGGTTGTTTGATTATTATATGGGCCCATAATTGTTTTATACTGTCGGGGGGGGGGGGGCGCCTGTTTGATATATTATATGGGGCCATAATTGTTTATAATGTGGCTGCTGGGGCTGGGGGGGTGGTACTTGGTGGGGGTTGGATGTTGTGGGCGTGTGTGAGTGATATATTTAGGGGGCCAGAATGGTTTATACTGCTTGGGTGGGTGTGTGTGGGGGGTTATATATTTGATATGGGCCACATTTCGCTGGGGCGTAAACAGTATTATTACTAAGCGTGGGGGGGCTGCGTATATGGGGGATTACAGTATATTACTAAGCTGGGAGGTGTATTGGGGGTACAGTATATAATAAGCTGGGGGGATTGTATATGGGCACAGTATATTAATAAGCTGGGGGGCCTTGCTAGGGGGGGTTACAGTATATTACTGAGATGGGGGGCTGTATATGGGGTACCAGTATATACTATAGCTGGGGGCTGTATTATGGGGTACAGTATATTACTAAGCTGGGGGGCCGTATATATGATATAGTATATTACTAAGCCTGGGGAGGGGAGGCTGTATATCAGGTACAGTATATTACTAAGCTGGGGGGATGTATATGGGAACAGTATATTACTAAGCTGGGGGCTCTGTATGGGGATACAGTATATTACTAACGCTGGGGCGTATATGGGCGACAGTAATACTAAGTGCGGGGCTGTATATGGGATACAGGATATTATAAGTGGGGGGCTGTATATGGGGGTACAGTATATATAAGCGGGGGTTTTCGGGGGCGTATATGGGATACAGTAGATAATAAGTGGTGGGGGGGACTGTATATGGGCTTATAATATTACAAGCTGGGGGGCATGGATAATCGGATAAAGGATATACTAAGATGGGGGATGTATATGGGATACAGTATATACTGAGGGGGGAAGTATATGCGGAGATACTGTATATACTAAGCTGGGGGGGCTGATATGAGAATATATCATTATTTTACATTAATAAGGGGTAAGCACTGAATTTATTAAAATCACATGTAAATAATAACAGGTGGAGAATAGTAGTGATAGGTTAAACGATTACTTGCATCACTAGTGAGAGCCATAAACGTTGCACATTCCTACCAGTATGATAGATAAGCCATGGCACTGTCCCCAGTAGATAGGTAGCCCCAGTACATGTCCACCCGTAGATAGGTAGCCATGGGCACATTCCCCAGTAGATAGGTAGCCCTAGTAAATGTCCCAATAAATAGGTAGCCACCCGACATGCCCCCCAATAGATAGGTAGCACAACACATGCCCCTTTAGATAGTTGCCCCAGTACATATCCCCCAGTAAATGGGTAGCCACAGCCAGCCATGCGCCAGTAGAGAGTAGATAGGTACCCCGTTGATAGATAGCCCCCTACATGCCTCCCCGCGTAGATAGGGTACGCCCCCAGTAGTAGCAATAGTAGCTACATGCACCCCGTACATGTAGCACAGAGCCACCTGCACCGCAAATAGAATCAGCCCCAGAACATGCCCCCCCGTAGATATAGATAATCAAGAAATGTCCCCTAGTTATGGTTCACTCACATGCCCCCCTAGTAGTAGGTAGCACCATCAACATGCCGTAGTAAATAGGTAGCCACCAGCCCATGCCCCCCAGTAGATAGGTAGCCCCAGTTGCATGCCCCCCAGTAAAAGTAAATAGGTAGCCACAGAAAGAACATGCCACCAGTAGAAGTAAGCCACAGTAGGTACCCGGGTAAAGTAAATAGGTAGGCATCCATGGCCCCCAGTAACTAGGTAGCCACTGCACATACCGCCCCCATAGATAGTTCCCCCAATAGCCCATAGATAGTAGCCCCAGCACATGCCCCAGGTCCAGTAGATAGTAGCCCAGCACAGCAGCACATCCAGGCCCGTAGTGAAGAATGGCCCCCAGTCAAGATATGTAGTAGTAGTAGTGATAGAGTCACAGCACTGCCTTCAGTAGTCACATGTAGTGAGGACATACTGCCCCCAATAGATACAGAGTCGATAGGTAGCTCCAGCACATACCCCAGGGATATAATGTGAGTAGCACAAAAAAAAAGGGAATACTACCTGCTCTCCCTTCAGCAGCTTCGTATCACTCCCTATCTATCTCATCTCACTACGATATGACCAGGCAACGCTCCATGCTGCTCTACTCTATGACACAGGTGCTGTCACCTAAAGCACGGTTTCTGTCAGGCGCTGATGGCGGGCCTGGGTCACACAAAGGATACAGGCAGTGGTAACATCCTGCCTGCATCCAGTGATCATCGCTGTTGTGTGTCTTAGATGTACACACTTGCCGGATCCTATTAATCAATGATTTATCAGGAGACCAGGATTGCTGCCATTTGTTTAAAAGAGCCACATATGGCTCCCGAGCCATAGGTTCCCTACCCTGATGTACACATATACGAGTCACTTACGCATGAAGGGTTGTTGAAACATATTATATAGAACAACTTAGTGTCATGGACAGAAGTGTTATGTATATCACTAAAACTCATTTTATACATCCTGTTTTTTTGTTTTGTCTGACATTACAGTCAGTATTTGACAAAGGCTTATTTATATTTTAACCGAAACATTATGATTTGGCATTACCGCGATTAAACTTAACGTTCATCTAACTTCAACTAAACTTGTGGGCTGGAACATTTTACAGTATGGGGTAGGATACCTTCCAGAAGCACCAACTGATATTAGGAGTGCAACAAAAATCAAAACAACGACATTGATAGATGCATTTGGCTGCGTAACGTTGGGAGGCCACCTCCTTTACTCGCTTCCTCACTTCACTCACCACCCCTTACCCTCACTCTTCCACCTGCCGCATCCACCCATCTTTTTTCCTCCTCTAGTCCCCTTCCCTGTCTATCCGCAACTTTATTCTCCCTGAACATGTTACATCGATTGTGCAGGCCAGAGCTGGGAACTTACTTTTGAGGGGAATGTAAAAAATGGGGGGTGGGGTTGTTGTTGCTGGAGGGAAGGGCGCGGGAGACAGAGTAGTGTAGCGGGCGTGAGACAATGGATGCGAATCCTGGGAATCCTAGGACTAGGGGGGGTAGAAGGAGTCGGACAGAAAAAAGTGAAAGAAGGCTGGACTACGCGAGCTTGAGAGGGGCCATGCATAGTGACTGGAAAAGACACAGAAGAGGTGCGGTGGCTCCATAAAAAAGGAAATGCGGAAGGAAAATAGGAAGGTCAAGGACAAGGAACCATTTATCATCGTTTGAGACATGTCCAGAAAAGACAAAACCTAGGGTGACATTGATCAGACACTGCACTCGTGCGCCAATTGTATGATTGCCCCGCCGCTTTTATTTTCGCTTGCCTCCTTTTTCTTTGGTGCATATTCGCATCAACCAGGGTACACTCAAGAAGCGGAAAGCCTATTGATGTTAAGGGGAAGGATGTTGTGCGCCAAGTTTTTTATTTCTACACCAGGCCGGGGCCTTGCATCAAGAAAGAGCACAGATAAAGAAGTTCTGAGGTGGGCATCGAGGGAGAAAAACAGAACTGAAAATCGGGGTAGCAGTCGGCTGGGGAGAAATCAACTAAGAGATCAACGATCCCAGGAAAGAAAATATCAGGGATATTTCGGAAGAGAATCAGCGAGAGGCTAAGACAAACAAGACAAAGCAGTAGGAGAAAAGATAAACAGATTGGGGCGCTACGGGGCAGGAGAGAGGAACTAAACTGGAGAGAGGAATACTCGCTTAAAAGTTGACAAGGCTAACATAGAGGCTAGGATTGCGATTATTTCAGGGCTGGGTGGCGCAGAGGTCCTGATAAATATGCCCCAATGTATGAAAGACTGCTTCCGAATTTATCATACACCCCCTGGACCTTTTATTACCCTGTGTTGTTACCGTGATGTACTATGCACAGCTTATACATCATGCCGCACCTTCCATTCTAAGCCCTGCCATGTGCCTAGCTGTAGATTATTGCCCTATTATATTGGGTATTTCCGTACCCGGGAAAACACGCATCATGATTTTTGGGGTGTTTGTCTCCCATGGGAGGAGCTGGGTACCATATGACTTAATGGATATTTTTACTAGCCCTATCCATTATGGCATTTTTGGGTGTCCCCCGGTGGGTAAAATGCTAACTATACCCATAGATTAATTAATGGAGGGTGTAATTGGCAAAATAGGGTCAATTTTAAGAGGTTTCTACTGTACTGGTCCATATGGCATCTACAAATGCTTCATGATGGGCAAAAAAAAAAAAAATTGTACCATGTCTGTGACTCAAATGCCAGCTATTCCCTTTTGGAGCCCTGCTGTGTCTCCACTGCAGATTTTTTGCCATATGGGGTATTGCCCTAAGCGGGTTAACCGCAAAAGATTTTGATGTGGTTTTTTCCCAGTTGCCATGCGTTGGCCAAAATACATTTGTTCACTACAATGGCATATTTGATAAATTGCAAGCAATTTTCTCACATATCATTTGTTTTACATTTGAGCCAGCAGTTAGGGGGTTGTTTTAAAATGCTCTACAACCCTCTACAATACATTCTTTTAGGGGTTCCCTTTCGGAAATGGGAGGTTACATACTGGAGAGGTTTCTATTGTACTGGTACCGCAGGAGACCCCAACATCAATATATGAAAACAGAGCTCCAAGTTAATATTTTGCTTGCTCCCTACTGAGCCTGCCAGGTGTGGTCTTCAGGTGCCTGCAGGTGCTTCGCATGTTGTTTATTGCCACATATAAGGTATTGCCCTAAACCGGGGGTAACCGCAGAATGATTTTTGGGGTGTTTGTCCCCAGTGGCATGAGTTGGGCAAATAAAATCGACTTCACATGCCATATTGAGGAAAAAAAAAACCACAATTTTTACTCTGCACCATTTACTTTGCATTAGATTTTGGCCAGCATGTTGGGGGTTAAAATGCTAACCACAATATCTTTGTTGTGCGGGGTCTAGTTTCCTAAATAGTGACATCTTTGGGGGTTCTATTGTACTGTTCTTAGGGGTCTTCAAGTACGCTGTTGTCACATCAAAAACAGTTGGAGCCAAATTGGCCTTCCCAAAATACCAATAGCACTAATTCAGTTTGGAATCGCTGTGCGACCGAAACAGCATTTGACATCCACATGTCTGGTATTGCCGTACTCAGAAGAAGAAGGGCAAAAAATTTGGATGTATATTTACCTCAAATTCCTAACTGTATGTGTCCATTTTAGGGCTAAATGAGAATAATCTATTCAAAAATTGCATTTCAAAATTTCCAGTTCCATTTTGGTTTGCTTCCAGAGAAAAGGGGTTAGCAGAATTCTAAATGCTGATGTTGAATAGTTTGGGATGTTAGGTTCATAAAATGGTGTCACTGTGGGGGGTATATAGTACATAAGCCTTATAGGGCACTTCCAAATCAATTGACCACCAAAAATGTAACATTTTTGCTTTGACTGCCATAGTGACAACGGTTAGCCGCATTGCCAACACAGGAAAAGTTACTATAGCAACAGTAGTGCCAATAGAGACCTCAGTTCAATATGACTTATCCTGCAGATTTTAATATTTCTGGAGTAATATTTTGCAGCATGCTCAATCCTTCCATCACTTTGGTCATTTAGGTGTAACAGAAGTCAACCCTCAACTCACAAGATCAAAGTCCTCGAAGGGGGATTGTTCATTGACAGATATAGAGTCATATTACCCTCCATTTGCAGCCATTTTTACAGTCAGGAATGTCTGTTGATTGAGGTGGGAGGTAAAGGACAAGAGGCTTCAATTTACATACAAGAAAACGGTGCAGAACTATGAATAGATGTATATGGTAAATTACACAATATCTGCCCCCACACTTAGAAACACCCACTTCAAAAACATGATGTGTAAAGTGGCCAAACACTTTAAGCATAATCAATGTGCAGTATTTTCAGAGAAGGGGTTCTGAAGATGGCAGATAAACACAGTTATTTTGGGAGAAACGCAATTGGACAAACGCAATGTCGCATACGCAATGACGTGGAAACGTCTGCGACCACTGCCGTATGTGTATGCACCCAGGCCGGGAAGAGAAGACGGAGCCGCGTCAGTGTTTTTATTTTTAAAGACTGATGGTGGATCTTCATAAAGGGCTATATGAGAGTTCCATCATTGCTGTAAAAGAAAAAAAAAGTACACAAATTATGTATATGGTTGCAGGCTGTTAACCTTTTACTCTAGTGGGAGTAGTTCCTACTTTCAACCTACCATTAAATCAAAACATGATAACTAGCTAGGCTGCTACGATAGTTTTTCATGCTTCACTTTGATGGTAGATCTACATAAGAATGTTTGCTATCTGTGCCCAAATCAACGAAAAGAAAAGAAAAAAAAAAACAAAATGCCATCCATTGTCCTAGGGCCAAAAAAAAACATTTAAACGGCAGGATTGGCTGAATTCTCATCATGCCAACCAGTCTTTAAGGAGTTTTCCACGAAAGAACAATTCTCATTCTCCCCTAGTGATTAAAATATATTTAAAACTTTTCGTTACAATTTACTCAGTTTTATTGCTGCTTTAGCTCCAATCACTACCTGGCTGATCCCATGAAATCCCAGGGTGGGAGGGCCTCCCTAAACAGACACATTGGGGGTCATTTACTAAGGGCCCGATTCGGTTTTCCCGACGTGTTACCCGAATATATTCCGATTTGCGCCGCTTGTAAATGAATTGCCGGGTTTTGGCGCACGCCGATCGGATGTGCGGCATCGCGGGCGGCCAGAGCGCGACAGAAAGCGGGGGGGTGGTCCCGCCCGAACGAAAAACCCGACGTTTGGAAAAAACGCCGCAGTTTAAAACCGAAAAATGGTGTCGCTTGGGGAGCGCTCAACCTTCACCTTCTTGGGATGGTGCATTCCGGGGCGTTAAGAGTTATTTCGGCGCTGGCAGGCCACATGGTGGACGGTGGAAGGAAACTACCATCTTAAATCCCAGCCGGACCCGAATCCTGTGCCAGGAGAACGCGCCGCTGGATCGCGAATGGGCCGGGTAGGTAGTAAGTAAATGTGCCCCATAGACCCATCTAGTTTGGGGGGGTGACAATGTGGGAGTAGATTATCAGGGTACAAGGTGGTATATGCACTTTCATCTGGCTTCTGACATTGTACTAACACACAGACACATAGAAGAGAGATGAGACAGATCAGAGAGATGCAGAAGATGATTACACAGAGGTGATAGACCAGTACACATGTGAGCCCTGCACATCTCACAGAAATGTGCCTGCCTCCCCCTTCCCCTGGATCACTTACTCTCTTATAGACTTGTAGTTGCAGCCTCTCACTCTCTCACAATCTGCTGACAGAATGGTGAATCAGTGTGAGTCTCTGAGCTCGTGCAGGGGCATGGCTACAGCCACACAGCAAGAAGACCACGAAATTAATCTGCACCAATCTCATCCAAGATGGCCCCGAACCCAAGTCAGAAGTTACTGGGTCGGTCTAGGGGAAAATGAAATGTGTACAGCAGGACGGCTTATATCTGTGACATGTTGCATTTTGTTAATAACAGTGAATTAGAGAATGTGTATTTTGATGTGCTGAGTACAAATAAGAAACTTGATTTGTGGGAATACCCCTTTAAGCTCACGAACCAGAGAGTTGAGGCAGTAAAGTACCAGAAGACTGACTTGATATTAATGGAGATTCTAATCTTAACACGATGGATATATCCATCGGCAAGCTAAGGGATGTATGAAGAGGGTTCACAGGGTGAGCCCTCTTCATACAGACATGGGGTTTGTGCTGCAAATTTGCAGCAAGCAACGATTCCGGTTGTTAACACTAGTTTGAGATTTGCTGCTCCTCCTGATGTCATTGGGGAGCAGCGATTGGTGCATGACAACCTTGGGTCTTCCTACCCGAGGCTCTATGGTTTCTCAAGATTCGTTACAATGAGCCACTGGCTCATGGTAATGAATCCTATGTAAAAAAACGCCATCTCTGCAATACAGTAGTATTGCAGTATAGGGGTAGTAACAATCAGCACATCAGGGCTAGTGATGGCCTAACCTATGGCACTGGTGCCAGAGGTGGCACTCAGAGCCTTTCTGTGGGCACTCAGGCCATCACCAGAGATGACTCCAGGTATCTTCCTGCAGTCCCCGGCAGCCCAGGACTTGCTGTGCACAGAGTTATTGTAAAGTGGACAGCTCTACCTGGGACTATTTTCTGTATTGTGTCCTCAGTGAAAACGTGTGACAGAGAAGGAGTATAACTCCACATAAATTTTGTGCTGGCACTTGCGATAAATAAGGGGGTCTTGTTGTAGTTGGGCAATCGGCCTCTAAAAAAGGTTTGCCATCACTGATTTAATTAATTTTCATCGATTTTTTTTTCTTAAAATCAAAAACCGGATATGAGGACTGACAACCTGGCTGCCTTAAAGTATCCGCTGTTTGACCCAGTGCAATAAATAAGAGTGGACTGCCGGTAGTAATGACACTAGGCACTAAACAGGCTTGGAGAAATTTTGTCGGATGATGTTGTGTGGCATATTGTAGGTGTTAAGAAAAGGGAACTATAAGAGAATTCACAATCCCTTTACGTGTGTATCGTGGTCGATTTGTAAGGCCCAGGACCACAATATATTGAAATTCTGTTCTTACTTCCGGAAATGATAAAACGCGAAGATACTGTTTAGAAATCTATTTGGTATCAATTCAATTTTCAGAGATATTTTATGATCACTAGCAACTTATCCCTTCTTATAACTTTTTGAGAGAGCCACTACATTTCTGAAAAACAGATGCGTCCATTATGATGAAATACGAAATCATGGTAGACAGAAAACTCGTTCTTAATAATCTATTTAAAAATCAGTTATAATATCATTTTTTAAGATAGAGAGATAATAGTTAATATGTAGTTAGCGTAGATATTGAGTTTACAATCCGACCGACATAAAGCAGAGAGCCCCTAATTTTACCACCAAAAACTGGGAAAAACCTACTGACTTGAGTATAAGCTAAGGGTAGGAAAGCATTGGTCACAGTTCCATATATAGCCAGCCAGCCCCCTGTACTATATAGACAGTCAAGCCCCTGTAGTATCTAGCCCGCCCCGCCCCTGTGTTATAGCCAGCCCGCCCCTTAGTATGTAGCCAGCCGCCCCGGTAGTAATAGCCAGCCGCCCCCTTAGTTACAGCCAGCCAGCCCCCTTAGTTACCAGCCAGCCCGCCCCCTTTAGTTACCGCCAGCCAGCCCTGAGTAGCCAGCCAGCCATCCTCCTTTAGTAGCAAGCCAGCCATCCTCATTTAGGAGCCAGCCATCTCCTGTAGTAGCCAGGCCAGACCCCCTTAGTAGACAGCCAGCACCAGTTTGACCAGCACATAAACAAATAAACTACAATGCTACCGTCGGCGGCTACTCTTCTAGTCTTCCGCTGATATAACGTGACAACGCCCATCATAGGGTTTCGACACCGGCCGCAGAGTAGTTTCTACATTTATCAAGATCCTACTGCATCGGAAATAAGGACTGGAGTCATGAATGTAGACTAACAGACCTAGTGGGGCTTATTTATCCAGGACATGGTATAGAAGCCGGTGGCGGCGCGGGACTATATACCCCAACCCCTATGTCTTTTTTTAAACAGAGATCTGTAAATAACAAAAGCTTATGGTAGTGGTGTGTGCGCCAAATGAATATTAGTCCACTAAGCTTTGAGAAAGATGAGCTGTAGTTATCGGCTCGACCAGGAAGAGGAGCAATCTTTCCGAATTAGGTATACTGATATGTATACTACACAAAAGAAATATTCTGGAAAACTCCTTTAAACCTCTTCAACAAGTGGCTGGAAAGCAAATCTCTAGCTATTCAATGATGAAAATCTGTGATGGTAAAAAAAAAAAGCATTTGTGTGGGCGGAAGATGTCATACTAACAAAGAGCACCAACAGTCTAGTGTGGCACAATATTGAGTTTCTTGAAAAATTGTTTAAAAGAAGTGTTTGATCTTATATATTTAGCTGCAATTCCGTGACACACTCAAAGAAAGGGAGGCGGATGATGAGCACAATCTACTCATAATACAATCATTTCTTATCCCAACACAGAATTTGTACCCCGTGATTATACAAAAAGCAGAAAAGGTGTAAGTCTAGGGTTTTCACCCATGTATCTCAAGTTTGTCTTCGGGGAGGAAGCTACTCTGCCAGTTCGTGAGATGGTAGTGCCCCAGCCTGCTCACAAAGGGAATGAGCAGGGGACTGTCACATGACATTATTGCAGGCGGATATAAAGATGCGGGGACACATTATATTCTACAAAGATGCTAGAGGCTGGCCATTTATATCGTCCATATGAGCATCTCAGCTAAAGTGATGTGGTAAATGAATGTTGACATTAATGGAGTGTGCCCGAGGAGGTCTGTGCGGCTCTGATAATTGGCACCACACAATGCTGAACTGATAGACACCCATGCGTGGGAAGGCGGGAGGAATCATTCATTATGAAATTGTAGATAGATTTGGGAACCTTTCGCACACACGCTGGGAATTTCTTTAGCTGATTATTCTGATTTGGAAATAGCTCCTAGTTCCTAAGCAATGAGATTCATCTGTACGCGGGCTTTTCATGGAGTGATGGTTGCTGGGAAGCAGGTTGACGGGTATCTTAATGGTAGCTTAGTAGGGGATGAACGGTTCCAGATATGTCACATCAGCGCCATCATAGGCTGATTGTAGACAGAAAAGCTGTTAATGAGTATTAAGGGCCATTAGGAACGTGTAAATTAGATCTATTCTGCCCCAACTTCTGGGGGGGGGGAAAACAATGGGATCAGGGGCTATTGTCCTCCGGTTCGTGCTTGTTTTGATATAGGCCAGAAGATGATTGTGGGATATTCTCGTCCACAAATGATCAATAAGAAATTGTACAGGGCAGGTCGGAAGAGCGAGGAGTGGTCGAGTAGGACTTATAATAAGGTGTTGACGAGCAGTGTAGCACAACAGCCAAAGTGGTGACATATTAAAAAAATATCCAATCAGAAAACTACTTATGTGAGTTCCAAAAAAGAAACATCTTGTCAATTTATGCTGCAGATTTCAATACAAAAGATTAAGGAAACCTACCAATGCTCGCAGATTTATTTTTTCATTCATGCGGGCAGACCACCTTGTAGGTACTATGCTGATGCCGGCACTTAGTTAGTTAGGCTTGGAGAACTTTATTTTAGCTCAAAAACGATTTTTCTTACATATTGTAACAGAGCCCCCCGGTGCTACCTTCGTCATCTTCGGGTGGCGATGGATTCTGATGTTTAATTACCCAGCCTCCTTCATAAGTACCGTCCTCCTCAGGTGCCGAGATAAGTGCTGAGAGGCTTGGTGAAGTAGGGCTTAGGGAACCTGAAGGAGGCCCGAAAATAATATGAAGAGCGGGAATAATTAAAACTCCGGAAGGAAGCGTATCGCACCCGGAAGATATGTGGGTCGCACCGGGAGGGCTCCTTAATATGTAAAGAAAATGTTTTTTTAGCTAAACTAAAGGTTGCGCCGAGCCTAAAAAAAAGAACGTGGCCAGGATCCGCATTAAGTAGCCTAAAGGTTTAGTCTGCTGCATGCTTCTGGATGCGAGCAGTGTGGTTTACTTTAATCACAGTAAAATGGCCCATTCGACGCCGGAGCGCCGGCCGTGAATGGTCGCCAAAGATTTTGAAGATGCGCAGTCGTTAAGAATCTGGGTGCACCCTGCATACACCAATCAAGCTTAACTGGGCACCACATTTTACAAACATTTTTTCGTGAGATTCAGTAATATATGTGGCGCATTGTCACGTATGCACCAACACGTCCCTAGGTGCAGAAATTTAGGCGCCATGCAACAAAAATGGAGGCAGACACTTTATACAATACAACCACACGTTATGTGGCAGCAGACACATAGCCTGGATCAGTCTGTGGATCGTGGCAAAGTCCTATGTGGTAGTAGTAACAGGCTATTATTAAGGACATTATCAGAATACAGCTTCAGTACAATTTCTCTGTTATACAACTGGTAGGTGAAATTGCATTAAGCCAAGGCTATGGCATAACTACATCCAAAAGGATCTGTCACCTTCCAAATCAATACGAAACATCAGGTGTTCATGCTCAGGCATGAAAAGTATGGATAGGATGAGGGGGAATGGGAACGGTTAATGGTGAAGATTGAGGGTCTCCGCAAAACAAGTGATTTCTCATGGAAAATTAAAGGCTGGAAGATGGATGGGAGTTCAGTACGTCGTGTGCATTCTAGAAGTATTGGTGGAAACGGTTTGGCTGTGGTGCTACAATATAACTATGGTCGACGTAGTTATAAATACCATCAAAGAGGGAGATTATCATTGGTTGTTCTGGGCTCTTTTGGCAGATAAAGTGCAAAAAAGTAGCAATAGAGGGTTTTTGCTGTCGACTTTTCATTGCTTAAAAGGACGCACAGGACTATTCCTATCACTTCGATACTGGCGAAACATAGAACTATTGTTAGTGAACAACGCGCCAATCAGAGTCCTGAATAGTCACACCAGCCACTGCTGGTGTTATGTGCTGCAAAATTTTAATGCATTTTGCGCAGACCACTGTAGCGCATAAGAACATCAGTAATGGGCCAAGCCACTTTCATGAATCTAATAGCGCGAGCTCAAAGACAGATTAGGGCCACGTGTATCACCCGATTGCTTCATTTTATTTTTTGCGTGACGTTTGCAGTTGAGACTTGTTACTGCAGAATAAAGCAGCGTACAAGTTATGCTGCCTCCAGGATGTAGCAGGGTGATGGTATTTATCTTTGCAAGACTCGTCTGTTTGTTCAACTGTGCGACTTGTGGACTTGGAATTGTCCCATCTTGCGACTAATAAAGTCACAAAACGAGCATGTAGACCTAGACTTACCTTTGTAATATACTATTTGCGGACTTAAAAGTTGAACACCACAAAAAAGTCTCAAAATGGAGGGACTAACAGGCAACTCATCACATGTATACAAAGGGAAAAAAAATAAAGAGAACTGTCCCGTAAAAAACATCCTAGTAGCCTACTTACCAACATTTCCAAGACAACAGAACAGCCGTGTTACCAATGCAAGCTTACGCGAAACCCATGATACGTAGTAAACCTGCAGTAGAGTGTCACTAAAGTAAGCAGCTCCCTAGTACTAAAATGATGAAAGCAGTGTGACAGGTCCTCTAGTGTTGACGCGGAATGATAAATCTCCCCACTGAGTTTGGGGTTTTTGTGACTAACCTCTATTTGCGACCAAAATGGTGTGTTGTCACACGTTCATATCGGGATTTCATAAGATATATCAGGCGCAACACTGAAAAATTCTTGCTCAGTAGTTTGTAGGGGGAGTGGAAAAGCACAATTAGTCACAAATATATCAAATGTGACCCCAAAAAATAGCGTAAACATAAGAGGCAAAAAAGAGGAAGTTTCTAAGATAAATGACCCTATATCTAAATGCTCAGCTCCTCGCTATTCAATATGATGGGGCAATTTATCACGCCCTCTGGGCCACGTTGGTGTTTCATAGAAGCCCTGAAATTAACGAATGCTTGCTTGAGAGATTTAGCGCCAATCCAAAGCTTCACACTAGTGGGGCGAGAAGGGGCGTTACTGTCACTGGGCCGGCACACTCGCTGCAGCGGGAATTTTAACATTGTACGAAGTCGCCGGGGGCGTTGATTTCTATGCCAGCAGGGCCTTGTGTAAGAACTAAAGTAATTTGATTCAGAGATATGATTATACACATATGATGTACACCAGGGGGTAGGAACCTTTTGGCTGAGAGAGCCAGTGAACACGTCATATTTAAAATGTAATTCTGTGAGAGCCATTACAGTATGCACATTCCTACCAGTAGATAGATAGACATGGCACATGTACCCCAGTAGATAGGTGCCCCAGTACATGTCCCCATAGAAGGTAGCCATGGCACATTTCCCGAGTAGATAGGTAGCCCTAGTAGATAGTCCCCCAATAATAGGTAGCCACCGCACATGCCCCCCAACTAGATAGGTAGCCACACACCACATGCCCCCCTGTAGATAGTTAGCCCCAGTACATATCCCCCAGTAAATGGGTAGCCACAGCACATGCCGCCAGTAGATAGGTACCCCCAAGTAGATAGATAGCCCCAGTACATGCCTCCCCAGTAGGATAGTAGCCAGTACATGCCCCCAGTACATATGTAGACACAGCACATGCCACAAATAGACATCTAGCCCCAGGCACATGCCCCACAGTAGATAGATACTCACAGAACATGTCCCTAGTCTACTGGTAATCACTGCACATGCCCCCTAGTAGATAGGTAGCACCATCACATGCCAGCTAGTAAATAGGTAGCACAGCCCACATGCCCCCCAAGAGAGATGGTAGCCCCAGTGCATGCCCCCCAGTAAAGTAAATAGGTAGCAAGAACATGCCACCAGTAGATAGTAAGCCCCAGTAGGTACCCCCAGTAAATAGGTAGGCACATCACATGGCCCCCAGTAACTAGGTAGCCCAATGCAATACCGCCCCCCCAATAGATAGTAGCCCAGCACATGCCCCAGTAGATAGCTAGCCGCAGCAGCACATGCACCCAGGCCCCAGTACAGTAGATAGTAGTCACAGCACATGCCTCTCAGTAGGACAGGTGTGCAAGCATATTGCACCAGTTAGATAGGTAGCTCCAGCACATACCCCCAGTAGATAGGTAGTCAAGAAAAAAAGGAATACTACCTGCTCTCCCTTCAGCAGCTTTATCACTCCCTTCACTCTTCTCTATGACCCAGGCACGCTGCCATCGCTGCTCTACTCTATGACACAGGTGCGTCACCTAAAGCAACGGCTGTCTGTGGCGATGGCGCTGGGTCACACAAAGGATACAGGCAGTGGTAACATCCCGGCCTGCATTCCAGTGATCATCGCTGTGTGTGTCTTAGATGTACACACTGCCGATCCCTATTAATCAATGATTTAGCAGAGAGCCAGATGCTTGCCATTAAAGAGCCACATATGGCTCCCGAGCCATAGGTTCCTACCCCTGATGTACACTATATACGTCCTGCATAAGTGTTTGTTGAACACATATTTATATGACAACTTATGTGTCAGCAGCTGTTTATGTCATATCACGTAAAACTCATTTATAACATCTGTTTTGTTTTGTCTTGACATTCCCACAGTATTTGACAAAGGCTATTTTTAACGAAACATTATGATTTGGTACCCGATAAAAACTTGTTCATTAACTTCAACATAAACTTTGTGTGCCTGGATATTCTTTATACATTTAATGGGGTTTAGGATACCTTCCAGAAGCACCAACTGATATTAAGGAGTGCAAAACAACGACATTTGATAGATAGCATTGTGTCATTTTTACGTTACATCGATGTGCAGGCGCCAAGATGGGAACTTGTCTGGAATTTCAAAGTGGTTATACTACACCGTATTTTCTTTTTGGAGGACCAGGAGGGGGGCAGTGCCAGCCTTCTGGAAGCGGAGGCCATGAATATTGAAGGAAGACACAGAAGAGGTGCAGGGGTGTGCTCCAAAAAAGGCCATTCGGAAGGGACACCATTTTATATATCGTGAGACAATGTCGAAAACCTATGGTGACATTTAATACATGGACTCGTGCGCCAATGTATGATTGCCCCGCCGCTGCAATTCGCAACCAGGGGTCATGCAAGAAGGCGGACGAGCTCTTGATGTATCAGGGGAAGGATGTTGCGCCACGTTACTTTTAACCCAGGCAGGGACCTGGCATAGAAAAATAACGCAGCTGGCGACTTACAAGCCAACGCCATCGGGAGGCGTGTGCGACCAGGCAGGACAGCCCACTCCCGGGCGGCAGGCGCCCTTGCTGCGGCCGCACCACGCCCAATCTCTCGCCCCGGCTGCGTGGGAGGTGGCGAGAGAGGATAAATAGTTGCAAGTGCTAACAATAGGCAGCATTTGCGGATTATTCAGGGCTGGGTGGCGCAGAGGTCCTGATAAATATGCCCCCAATGTATGAAAGGACGCTTCCGAATTTATCAATACACCCCTGGACCTTAATTACCCTGTTGTTACGTGATTGTACTATGCACACAGCTTACTACATCATGCCGCACTCTTCCTTCTAAGCCCTGCATGATGCCTAGCACTGTAGATTATTGCCCTATATATTGGGTATTTCACGTACCCGGGAAAAACACAGCATATGAGTGTTGTGCGGTGTTTGTCTCCCATGGGAGGAGCGGGTACCAATGACTTAATGGATATTTTTTCAGGCCTATCCATTGATGCATTGTTTGGTGTGTCCCCCTGTGGGGTAAAAATGCTAACTATACCCATAGATTATTAGAGGGGTTGTGGGTTGTTGTAATTGCCAAAATAGGGTACAATTTAAGAGGGGTTTTACTGTACTGGTCCCTATTGGCATCTACAAATGCTTCATGATGGCAAAAAAAAGAAAAAATATGTACCATGTCTGTGCTCAAATGCCAGCTATTCCCTTTTGAGGCCCGCTGTGTCTCCATCTGCAGATTTTTTGCCATCATGGGGGGGGGATTGCCCTAAGCGGTTACCGCAAAGATTTTGATGTGTTTTTTTTTCCCAGTTGCCATGCGTTGGCCAAAATAACATTTTCACTACATGGCATATTTGATAAATTGCAATGCAATTGTTTCTGCAGATTCACTTGTTTTACATGTGAGCCAGCAAGTTAGGGGTTTCTTTTTAAAATGCTCTACAAACCTACAACATACACTTGTTTAGGGGTTCCCTTTCGGAAATGGGGTATTACTTGGAGGTTATTCTATTGTAATGGATACCGCAGGAGCACCCCAACATCAATATGAAAACAGGCTCCAAGTTAATATTTTGTTGCTCCCTACTGAGCCTGCCAGGGTCTTTCAGGTGCCCTGCACAGGTGCTTGCTGTGTTTATTGCCACATATAAGGTATGCCCAAACGCGGGTCGTAACACTGCGAATGATTGTGGGGTTGTTTGTCCCCAGTTGGCATGAGTGGGCAAAAATAAATCGCTCATCACATGCCATATTTGAGAAAAAAAAAACCACAATTTGTTACTCTGCACCATTTACTGTTGATTAGATTTTGGCAGCATGTTGGGAGGTAAATAGCTAACCACAAATACTCTTTGCGGGGTTAGTGTTCCTAAATAGTGACATTCTTTGGGGTTCTATTGTACTGTTACTCAGGGGCATCTTCAAGACGCTGTGTCCATCCAAAAAACAGTTGAGAGCCAAATTGGCCTTCCCAAAATCAATAGCACTAATTTCAGTTCTGGCACATGCTGGCGACCGGAAACAGCATTTGACATCCAACATGTCTGCGTTATTGCCGTACTCAGAGAAGAAGGGCAAAAAATTTGGAGTATACTTTACCTCAACAATTCCTAACTGTATGTGTCCATTTTAGGGCTAAATGAGATAATCTTATCAAAAATGCAATTTCAAAATTTCAAGTCCCTTTTTCGTTGTGCTCCAGAGAAAAGGGGTTAGCAGACTATCTCCAAATGCTGATGTGATAGTTTGGGATGTTAGGTTCATAAAATGGTGTCATTGTTGGGGGTATATAGTACATAAGCCTTTATAGGGCACTTCCAAACTCAATTGACCACCAAAATGTAACATTTTTGGCTTTGACTGCCATAGTGACAACGGTTAAGCCGCTTGCACAACACAGGAACAGTCACTATGCAACAGTAGAAGTGCCATAGAGACCTCAGTTCAATATGACTTATCCTGCAGATTTATATTTCTGGAGTCATTTTTGCAGGATGCTCAATCCTTCCATCACTTTGAGTATTTAGGTGTAACCAGAAGTCAAACCTCCAACCTCACAAGATCAAAGTCCGAATGGGGGTTGTTCATCTTGCAGATAGGATCATATTACCTCCATTTGAGCATTTTAACAGTCAGGAATGCTCTTGATTGAGGAGGTAAGGACAGAGGCTTGCAATTTACATCATCAAGAAGAAAACGGTGCAGAACTATGAATTAGATGTATATTGTAAATACACAATAATCCTGCCCCCCCACTTCAGAAACCCCTTCAAAAAAAAACAATGTGATGTAAGTGGCCAACCACTTTAAGGCATCAAGCTGCAAAGCTATTTTCAGAGAAGGGGCTCTGAAGATGGCAGACATAACCAAGTTATTTTGCGGATGAACGCAATTGGCACAAACGCAATGTGCATACGCAAAGACGTGAACGTCTGCGACCACTGCGCGTATGTGTAGCACCAGCAGGGAAGAGCAAGACGACCGCGCGAGTCCGTGTTTTTCATTTTTAAAGTGATGGATGGATCTTCATAAAGGGCTAGATGACAGTTCCATCATGCAGACTGTAAAAGAAAACAGTACACAAAGTATGTCTATATGGTTGCGGCTGTTACCTTTTACTCTAGTGGGAGTAGTTCCTACTTTCAAGGCCTACCATTAAATCAAAAATGATAAACTGGCGTCATAGTTTTTCATGCTTCACTTTGATGGTAGATCTTCATTTAAGAAGGTGTGCTATTGGGAAATCTGCCCCAAATCCAAACGAAACAAGAGGAAAAAGAAAATGCAATCCATTGTTCCTAGGGCCAAAAAAAACACATTTACGGAGATTTGACGTGAATTCTGCATCTGCCAACCACGTCTTTAAGGAGTTTCCACGAAACGAACAATTCTCATTCTATCCCCTAGTGATTAAAATATTACTTTAAAACTTTTCGTTACAATTTACTCAGTTTTATTGTGCTTTAGTCTGCCTAATCACTACCTTGTGCTCGATCGGCAAAATGCCTAAGGTGTGGGAGGGCCTCCCCTAAACAGACACATTGGGAGGTCATTTATACAAGGCCCGATTCAGCGTTTTTCCCGACGTGTTACCCGAATACTTCCGATTTGCGCCGCTTGTACATGAATGTGCCAGGGTTCATTTTGGCGCACAATGCGAATCGGGATGTGGGCGCATCGGGCAGCAATGCGCGCGACAGAAAGATCGGGGGGGGGGGCCCGTGGCACGAACGAAAGAAAACCCGAGTATTCGGGAAAAAACCGCGCATTTAAAACCCCGAAATGTGTCGCTTGGGGACGCGTACCCTTCTACCTTCTTGGGATGGTGCATTCCGGGGCGTTAAGAGAGTTTCGGCGCTGCAGCGCACACTGGTGGACGGGTGGAAGGAACTACATATTTAAATCCCAGCCGGACCCGAAATCGGTGTGCCAGGAGAGAACGCGACGCCGTGGATCGACGAATAGGCAGGGTAAGGTAAATGTGCCCCATAGACCCATTAGTTTGTGGGGGTGACCAATGGGATGTAGATTATCAGGGTACAAGTGTGTAATGCACTTTCATCTGGCTTCTGACATTGTACTAACACACAGGAACAAGAAAGAGAGATGAGACAGATCGAGAGACTGAGAAGATGATTACACAGAGGCTGTATTAGACCAGTACACTGTGGAGCCCTGCTAACATCTCACAGAAATGTGCCTGACCTCCCCCTTCCCCTGGGATTCATTATCCTCCTTATCGATTGTAGTTGCAGCCTCTCACTCTGATCACAATCTGCTGGACAGAATGTGAATCAGTGTGAGTCTTAGCTCGTTGCAGGGGCATGGCTACAGTCACCACAGCAGAGACACAGAAATCTTAATCTGCACCAATCTCATCCAAGATGGCCCCCGAGCCGAACCAAGTCAGAGTTACTGGGTCGGTCTAGGAAAGGAAATTGTGTAAGCAGGAGGACTTATCTCGTGACATGTTGCATTGTTTGTTAATACAGTGGAATTAGAGAATGTGTATTTTGATGTGCTAGTACAAATAAGACACGGTTGTTGTGGGAAACCCCTTAAGCTCACAGAACCAGAATGATTGAGGCAGTAAGTACCAAAGACTGACTTGATATAAATCGGCGATTCTAATCTTAACACGATGGATATATACATCGGCAAGCTATATAAGGGATGATATGAAGGGTTCACAGGGGTGAGCCCTCTAATACAGACATGGGGTTTGCTGCAAAATGCAGCACAGCACACGATACGGTTGTTAACAACTAGTTTGAATGATTGCTTGCTCCTCCTGATGTCATTGGGGAGCAGCGTTGGTGCCATGACAACCTTGGGTCTGTACAGTACCCGAGGCTCTAGGGTTTCCAAAGATTCGTTACAATGAGCCACTGGCTCATGTGTAAGACATCTATGTAAAAAAACGCCATTGCCTGCAATACAGTAGTAGTATTGCAGTATATGGGTAGTACATCAGACATTCTAGGAGCTAGTGATGGCTAACCTATGGCACTGGTGCAGAGGTGGCCACGCAGAGCCCTTTCTGTAGGGCACTCAGGCCTCAACAGAGCATGACATCCAGGGTATCTTCCCTGCAGTGCCCAGGCAGCCCAGGACTTGCTGTTGCACAGGAGATATTGTAAAGTGACACTCTACCTGGGAATATGTTCTGATTGGTCCCGTGAAAACGTGTGACAGAGAGGGATTAACTCCCACATTAAAGCTTTGGCTGGCACTTGCGATAAAATAAGCGGGGTTTGTTGTAGTTGGGCAACTCGGGACTCTCTGAAAAGTTTGCATCAATGATTAGGGTTTTAGTGACCATAGGGGTTTAAAAAATAGAGTAAAAAATAAAAAACCTCCTTTACTAGGAACAGATATAAATAAACAGTAAAAATTAACAACATGTTAGGTACACCAATATACAACTGGACTTTTAAACATTTCACATAACATATGAACTAATGTAATTAAAAACATACAAAAGGTTGCAAAGTCAACCACAATGCTAGCAATTAAAACTTCAGATCATCTGGAAAAAAAAAGATTTTATAGTTCTTAGTACCGGGCCGAGCAGGCCACGAGAGTTTATGCAAATGAACAAAAATGCCTTATCCCAATCGCTTGGTGGGGATAGGTCTGTGACAAATCGTTGGGCTTCAGTTATCAACGAAGGGAAAGAGGCGAGTCATCGGACTATTTATTAGGAGGACTGTATTTTGTAATATGCAGTGCTCCGGGGGGGATGCTGCTGAACAGGGACTCAAAGGGGTAGTGTAACTGCGGAATTAAAGACAAGCTGCAGACCCTGGTCATTTAAGGCAATGCTCCTAATTGGGAATTTCAACCACGAACCATTGGGGGAGTGTTGAACATCCAATAGGACGGAAAACTAGGGGTTGGGGCTTCTCATAGGCATGAGACGACGAACAAGGAACTTCGTTCTGGAGAAGAGAAGGCGGAGATCTGGTGGTGGAATAGAGGAGTAAGGTGGCTAAATGGACGGTGACGAGGATTCCCGTGAAACAGAAGCAGAGCTCCAGCGCTTTCAGGACTTCGGGGCAAGCACAAAAACACGTGTGGGAGCTGTGATCACTACTACCTCACCGGAAGACATCCAGGGGAGAGCACGTATGGGATTCGGAGAAACGTATTGCAGTACGTACCCACTGCCTTGGAATGCAGTGGTGATGCCAGTCACTCAGCAATCGCACCAAGATTAGGACACTGGTGGTACTTTGAGACTGGTGGTAAGCCTAGTTCCCCTGCTGATTGGTTTGGGTTAAGACTCCGCAGCCCCATACCAGGGCGGACTGTGCCCATACAAAGCGCAAGGATTCAATGACATTATTAACCAAGGGGGGGGAAGAAGAGACATACAGGAAAGCGGATAGGGTGGTAGAATGTCCATCTTTATCATTACAAATCACACCCAAAACTATGTCAGGTTGGTGCCGGGTTGTATTGGTGAAAGATATCAGGGGTGCGTCTATAACGAAAAAGGTGGTAAGGAGTACAACTGAAGAGTTCCGTGGCACTTGGGATTCCCAAGAAACTTATGACAGGTCGCCAACGGAAGGGAAAATGGTCTTAACATGTAGGGCTTCCTCTGGTGAAAGAGACCTCAATGCTTCGATTGTGTGTAGTTATCTTGAATGCTTGAAAAGGGTCTCAAAGTCTCAAATTTGTGGAGAGTTGGGAGGGATATTTCGTTGGGATATGATTAGCAGAAGCTGTCTGCGAATAGAGCCGTCTTGTAGTTGGCGCTGGGCCTTCCTGGGTACCGTGGATGTGTGATGTTAACGATTAGCGTTAGCTCAGGATGTTCCACTCAATATCACATAGAGAAGGGTAGTGAGGTGGGTCTTAGTGATTGGGAGTGGCGTTAAAACGCCTTAGTAAGAATGGGGAGGAGGACTTCACCAACGATTTATAGAAGGCGGGGGGGGGGGGGGGGGGGGGTGAAAGTCGCCAGGCCTGGAGGTGGCGTCGGGTTGTTATTATTAGCGCCTTGTAAATCAGTCTATGTTAAAGTTAATTCACAGATGTTGGAGACTTCCTTGTCGATAGAAGGCGAGCGTGTATCCCTAAGTAGCATCTATTTTGTGAGACAAAGTCGGGTCAGGTGACATGTAGATGGGTGCAGAATTTTGAATTCCGCACTAATGTCAATAGGGATTGTGTAGAACTTGTCGTCATATAGATTTGATTACAAGGGATATGGCTATCATGGCCATGGGTGAAGAAGTCAAGCCAGGGGATGACACACATATTGAGTGCTCGGAATAGGTTTTGTAAATCGACAATGGTGGGTCAAGGATTTTTGATCCATGGGCGCGCATATCGTCCCTAATAACATATAAAGTCCATAGTCTTAGGTGTGACTGAGCAGATGTTGTGTATGCTTTCGAGGGGGTTGTAGATTGTGTAGATGTGTAGCAAAGAGTGTTTAGCCAGATATAATCCTCTTAAGCTAACCCATGGTCAGTGAACTACTGCAGAGTTGCATTTGCGTGCCACCTGTCATTTTAAGGTACCCCCCATGTGTTGGATTCAAGAAAATCTTATGTGTTGGATAATACAATCCAAATTCGTTGTGCTGGGGAATAGTAGTATATCCCTCTTACTAGGGTTGCAGCATCTGCCGTCCACAGATGACATGAACAAATGCTGCTGCAAAGGGATATGGCTCTTCTTGAGGAAGGGTCAACTTTTACATGCTAACGGGCATTGAGAGGATACCAGGGATCCCTCTGAGACCCCGACAGCTGATCCAGTATTCCTGCAAACTGGACTGGAGATCGATTGTGGAGGTAATCATTTGTCCAAACATGAAACACCTGATCAGCATTAGCAATTTTCACAAAAGCGAAATCTACCTGTGTCATTGCAGCAACTACCCAGGATCATGGTGGAAGGCACGCCCTTGGAGCCAAGAGTCCGGATTGGAGCTGTGGAACAGGTGCTGTAGTACTGATCCTTGACCACGGGGGAAAGTGGCCGGTTTTTTAAAATGTGTCTCCGTAAGAAAGAACACTTCACCCCCTGTCTATGCATGTCATGTAGACTTGGGTTTTTGCTGGCCACCCGCCCCGGACATTCAGGGACCCTGCTTGATTGTTGCATGTGGTGCGGGGCTCAGAGGACTTTCAGCAGGTAGGATGGTTACAGATGAAGAGGAGGGAGGGGGGAGGCATAAGGGGAGAGGTGAAAACAACACTAGAAGACACACCAGGAAACTAGGCAAGAATGGGGTGGTAAAGGGGAAAAAGGAAACTAAAGGCCAACAACGTATGGCCCTTATGCCCATCACTGGGTGGCAAGCATATGCCGCGAGTGTATTGCCCTAATTGGGGATGTAGCTTAACTATGGACAAAAGGCCCACCAAAGGGACCGTACGCTTTGGAGAAGTGTTTTCA
The DNA here is from genome assembly GCA_019512145.1 of Engystomops pustulosus. NCBI lineage: Eukaryota > Metazoa > Chordata > Amphibia > Anura > Leptodactylidae > Engystomops > Engystomops pustulosus. Next base: position 176,823,638 of record CM033642.1, on the reverse strand, counting down.
AACAAAAACTGAAGAATTAACCAAACAATTTGAAGTGAACAACAAGTCATAACAATTTTCTCGCACAGTTTTTTGGATTCATTACAGGGGGCCGGCTTCTTCTCCCTGATCTCTGCGGTTATACAGCTCTTCCTCCTGTGAGCACGTTGATAAGGCAAGACATGGTTTCCTGATTTAAGGAAGATGGGAGAGTCAGCCATTTAATGGTTATGGGGGCTGGTGGTTCGAGAGCTGCGGCCACGCGGGAAGATCCATGGGTTGCTACAGAAACGTAGGGACCCGATTGTGGATTTGAGAGGCGGGAAAATATCGAAGCGGCAAATGGCGTCGGTGCGGAGATTGTGAGCTTGGTAGACGGGCCTGAAGTGCCTGTGAGTCTGTCCAATTATACAGGAGTATCTCAGGAAGAAATTGAATATGGAGTGGAGTGTTTCGTGCAGCTGGGAGGATTCCACCGATTCAGGAAACCTCATGACATGGATATAGTCCTCCTCCCTTGTTTTCCTGATATCTAATTGATCTCACAAGTATTGGAGCTGACTAGGTATGGTCAGCAAGTGGGTGGCCTGGATGCCACATCGGGCCTGAAGATTGTCGTCTGTGAAGCTGTGTAAGTCCTTATTTCTGCTTCTCTCAAAACGTTGCGCTGTGTGATTGCTCTAAATAGAATGCATTCCCATATCTTCCTTAGAGGAATCTCACTTTCAGAGGGTTCTTAAAATTAGTAGATCTGTACGTCCCTCAATATTGAAAGGGAGGAGATTGGATGTAGTTTTACATTCAGATATCGAGAGAATTAAGGCAGGGTGATTTAGCGAGCCGAACCGAAGTGGGCAATGATGGTGGCAGAGAGCTGCTATCTCAGGATTGAGTAGGCCATGAACCTTTGGATGAGGGAGTCAGGTGAGGCGGGTTGTATGGGGTACCACAAGTTCTCCCCCAGTAGGCCACTGAAGGGGTTTTGACAAGATAGTTGAGTCCTCTTTGTCCTCCAGGGAAGGTCAGCCAAAAGATTAGATGTGGGCCTCAGGGTTAGGGGGTCTGGTCATCACGAGGCCCCGGATTCATCAACAGGCAAGGGCTTCATCCCGCACAGATGGTTGGGGCAGGGGTTCACCAAGAATAGGTCGAGGAAAAGCTCCCTGTGTTCTCTGAGCATTACCAATGGGGCTGACACTCATTGCTGCTCCGTTGAGCTGCGTGCCCCCGAGAGCCTGGATGGGCTGCTGAAGGCCTTCCACGCATGTGTGGTCTTTCTCGCTGGGGCGTTCCATTTTGGGCGCCTTGCTGAGTGCCGCTGCGTCTGCTTGCCGAAGGGTTCCCGATTGTCCCGGCGAGGTACCACCTCCTCTTTGAACGGGGGGTCATGCCGGCCTCATAGGGGGCATGGCGCGAAGTCGTCCACCACCACAGAAACAGCGGGCGCGATGGACTGGTCCATTCCAGGCTTCCCCGGCCTTCTCCAACGGTTCGCCTGTTATGTGAGTTCGAAGTAGTGAGGGTTTTCCTCACCCGTTTTTTCCTTCTTTTGGGGCCATAATCGCCAACTGAAGTTGGCTGGGTTGTTAGTGGCTAGAGGCTGTAGTAGCCCGGGGTGGTTGCAGGAGCTCTAACCACCAGGCAAAATGCTCTCCCTCCATAGCCAAGCCTTTGCACCCTCGCAAATTTGTTGTTTCACCAATTTCACCACATTTGATATTTTTCTCCAGCTTTTTGGTACACCTAAGGGAATAATAAATAACGTCATCAGTTATAAGAGTTTGACCAAATAATTGTCCTCTCACAGCTCAGAAATAAGCCCTCACACAGCTCTGTCTACATGAAAAAAATAAACGAAGTCAATAGATTTTAGAAGGCTATAAAAGTGAAAATGAGATGAACAAAAGGCGGCCTTATAAGGGGTTAAAGCCGTAAACTTACTTTCAGGATTATTTTTGACATTACAGTGGGGAGGGCTGCATGGGAATTTTTCTAATAACTTTAGTATACAAACTAAGCAATATTCTTAATAAGCAGGCCACAATGTGAACAATGTTACTTTAACAATGTGTTATGTCCAAACACTGGCTTTCCAGATTGAAGACGTGTCTCTCTCTCCTATTTGATACACAGATCTGGTGAGGGTAAACCTTCGGTTCTCCCTGACTGTAGATTTAACAATCAAGCTGAAAAGATAAACAGGTAATCCTCACTGCTATAGTGTTTAAACACACAACACAGATAGATGTGAGATCATTGCAGCCCTCCAGGGACAACACAGCTGGACATGGATATCCTATAGGAGGGGTGTATTGCTTATTTTACCAACTAATGAGAATTTGGAGAAAAAATGTTGACCACATTCTTCCACAGCAAAATACAAAAAGATTACTCTCAAATGACGGATTAATGCGGTTTATATCGAGACCAGAATAAAATTTTGCTATAGCATACTATGCAAATCACTATTAAAGTCATTTTCAGTGACTCTCCCCCTTCAGTGACTCATCTCAGCTCTATTCGAGCAATTACTTTTGGAGGAATTTTTTTGTTTTAGCAAAAAGGAAGGATTAAACAAAATAGGGAAACTAGAAAGGATTACGTCACCTGAAAGGGCTATTAAAGGGAACATGTCAGAAGAAATTGAACAAAACCAAGCAAAATTGAACACCTTGCAGCATTTTTATTTTATGGTCCAGAGTGGGGGAACATCAAGAAACACCAATTTCAAGTTAGAGTAAAATGGTTGCATAAAGACATGGAAGTGTAGAGCTCAGCACGAAAAGTCATGGATCTTCCACATTCTGAAGCATCATTCAACGTATTAGATGGTATGCCATTCAGGGATATCATTGGCTTCTTCACACTTTGCATTGTCATGGGCTGAATTCAAAACTCGCATGAGTGACGGTTTCTTTACAAATGTTGGCGCTCGGCGTTTGGATACTTTGGGATGGGGGCGGTACGCAAGGCGCCAACCGCTGATTGAATTGATACCAGCAATGGTTTGATGCGATGATTGTCGCTGCATTAGCCAGTCATGCGGATCGGCCAATGGACAGGAATTATTGACCGGGGGGGGGGGGGCGGGAAAACTCTACATTCCCTTCATCTCCAAACACTCGCCATTCTGGTTTGTTGGTAATTGGCGAGGGAGTGTTGGCGATCTGTGACCCATTACTGGTCACAAAAAATCACTTATTAAATGCCCCCCTCTCCACATATTAAGCAGCCACTTCCCCAAGTTATAGCCAGCACCGCCCACACAGTATATATCCCAGACCAGCACCATCCCGACATATCAGTTACTATCAGCCAACCAACCCACCCCCCTTCCATGATCTAGGCCGCACAGTCCCCCCAGTATAACAGCCAAGGGACTGTTTGGCAACCTGATGCAGGCACTGTGGAATCTGGTGTGACTGCTATATAAAGAATTATAGCCCCCCTGTTATAACTCAGACAGTCCCCCACATTAAGCTGCAAGCACCCGATCTATAAGCCAGCCCCCCCCTATCGCAAAACAATCCCACCAGTGATTTAAAGCCAGGATTCTGATTGGCCAACCTCTGTGCAGCACTGTGTAATCTGTGGTAATCTATAGTAACAAATGATTAGCCCCCCTGTCAGCCAGTCCCCCCAATAAGCAGCTCCAAGGCAACCCAGCATATAGCCAGCAATCCTCCCAGGCCCCAGTATACAGCAGCCCCTATATAAGCAACAGTCCCACGAAGTACTAAAGCACAGGGCTGATTTGGCAAGCTCTGTGCAGCGCTGTGTCATCTGTGTGGCTATATAATAATTCATTATTATTATCCCCCCTGTTATAGCCGACAGACCTCACCCCAGTATATAAAACGCTGCCCCCCACCCCCAGCACAAAAAAAAAATACTCACCTTTTGACGCTCCCACAGCTCCACTACTTGTATGCAAGGTCAGTCCGGCCGCAGTAAAAGTTCCTGTACTGCCAGTCGAACGCATCGGAGAGGTTTGGGGGTGTTGGAAAGGTGAACGTAATGTTTTTTTTATTTTTCAACCGGCCACCACCAGTCAAGGACTGCCCAAAATGGATTTCCCCTGATTGGTCAAATGGCCGTCACCCCTGGGTACCAGTACAGAGATATTTACACTCTAAATACTTTTGTTTCGGTTTGGTTGTACTAGGTAGTCTATAACTCTGTTTAACTCTTTATATAAAGACATGTGTATAAAAATATTCAAATTAGCATTCTCTCTTCCACATTTCTAATTTGGTCTCCAATTATAGATTTGCAAAAAAATAAAAATATACTAAGGGCTTAACACCACCATGAGCAATTAATAAATACATGATGGACTCATATTCCAAGCAACACTACTTCCCAGAACAAGCGGATTCCTTTATAGTTGTAATGTAAAGGTATCACTTTGTCCTGCAGACCAAAAAAGCATCGTTTTTTGGTAGAATTTCTTTGGGACTAAGGGCTCATAAGACGCAGCTAACTTCCATATTGCGGTTTTGTTTTTCTCAACTGTTAGGACACACTTGGCTGCAGTAGGACAGTAGATTAAAAACTGTACCTTTTTTGTGGACATGGAAAAAAAGGACAATGCCACGGATGTGAAAAAAAAAAACTATGCAGCACACTTTACGCGACGGAATGAGGATATAGACAGTGCCTGATTTGTTCAGAATCTCCCATTGATAATCCATACAAACGGGCGATGGTAGTAGTGCTGAAACTGTATTAAAGGGACACATGATCGGGGCGCGGTGGCCTAGCGGGAGGCATGAGCAGATTCACAATGCGAGATCAGCGGAGCTCCGTAGCTGACGATCCTGCTAATTATTGTCATGGACCGCAATAGAGAGCCGGACGACTAACCCCAAACCGTGACGTGAATTGATCCGGGTGAAACCGCTGAAGCACATCTAGCTGAACCAGATGCCGTCCAAGGCGGTAATAACAGCAAAACTGGCGCCGTCGCTGGACTTCCAAGATGGTTGCTGATCCTCTCACCCAAGCCCGAGGAAGGCAAGCGAGGAGATATAGCCGGGCGCTGGGCAGTTTGCAAGCGAAGGAGACAAGCGTGGGTAGGTAGGTTAGATCCCAGGCACGGAGCTGGTCCCCAGACAGTCCCAGCATCTAAGGAGGATGGATATAAGCAGTCCGAGGCAGATATTGTTGTACGATCCTGACAATGGAGGGCGAGCGCCATAGGCTACTGAAAAAAGTCCTTACCAGCCTGCTCCGGAACCTACGATAGGGGAGTGCTGAAGCCGTTTTCAAGTGAATTCAACCTATTACATCGCTGGTTGCAGCAGGGTGGGTGGCATGAGAGAGAAGCTATCATAATGTAGACTAGATGTCCATAAGATTCAGAGAAGAACTACGAGTGGAGAATCGTTACTCAAGTGTATATGGCAAAATATAAAAGAAAAGAGCCTTCAAAATGAGATATGGCCGCTATGGGAAAAAAACTGATGATTCGCAAATAAGCCAGGTGCAATAATTAAGGCTGTGTGGGTTCCGGAAAGTAGAGGCAGAAATGATGGCGTACATTGAAGAGTGGCTCCTACAACAAATCGGTAAAATGCGTGTCTGCCATTATATGCTATTTGAAAGAGACCATAGAGTGGCTACGACGCCCATGCTGCGGAAGACACACCAGAGCCCCTATTGGCTACAAGTAGGCTCCACTTTAAAATAGAGACACTAAACTGTAAGGCCCAAAGGGTCTCCCTTTTTTACCGGCACCACTCCGTATGAAGTAAAAAAGCGCCAGGTCCAACGTTTGAGAAGCAAGAGACGCCTCCAGAACCTCCAAAGTGGCCTACTCTATGGACAGTGATGTGCGAACCCTTTTAGATACGACATGAGTGACCAAAAGCTGCCGCAACCAAAACCACCCACTCTTTGTCGCAAAGTGCCAACATGACAATTTGGGCAGTACCCCGATGATCTCTGCTGTATGCACAAAGTTTCAATCGTAATTGTGGTGTCTGAAGACCACCAATACAAAGAAAGCGAGGAAGACATTGGATGTACGCTCACCTCCCGGCTACCTGAAAGGCAGAACAGGGGACCCCCATGCAGAAGCGCCAAAGATAATACCATCTCTGCCACACACCCTCTCGACTCTCCCTGTATGTCCTGGGCAGCCAGTAGGTGTTTGACTGAAGGAGGAAAAGCCTTGAGTCCTATCTGTAATGGTAATTCTGGTGGGGTGCCACACACGAAACGGGCCAGAGTGCCACCTTCTGGACACCGCTGCATAGGTTCGCGACCAATGCTCTATGAGTTCTCGCCCACAGCTGCGGGGGGTTGCACTGGGGCCACCACACTCTTTGAGGACCCGTCCTCGGCTCTTGCTGGGGCTGGATCAGCATGAAGGGCAGTAGTGTCCGACGAGGGCAGCAGAAATGAATAAGCTGCAAGAGACTGAATAAAGGTTAGTTGTTCACTTAATGGGGGGAAGCCGCTGAGTTCACATTATTTGTGTGTTTATTCTGATGTGGGTCATGGCGTTTCGCTTTATCCGACCCTTCCGCCGCTAGTGGATTCTTATGGCGACCAAAGTAGGGAAGACGGGTACGCCAACGGCTCATCGCGTACCTCAAGTAATGTGTTAGAGGCGATTATGAGCTATCTGATTACCGTGCACTACTGGATGCATGCCACAGGTACTTCACTTTGGAGTTTGGGGGCTACGAGAAGAGCCTGATTATAGAAAGACGGGCATGGTGGTTTTGGGAGACGGGCGGGGGGAGTTAGGAGTTTGGGTAACCGCCGGATCTTTAACCAAATGATGGTAGCCTGTTTGGGTTAAGGGTTGATGACTGAATGAAAGGGACATAACAAGAGTCTCATGGATGCTGTTTCATTTATTATAGGAAAGGGGGAGCATTCCTATGCTAACATAATAGTTGAAATGTTCAAGGCTCTCGCGAGACATACGTGGAAATAGTCCCAACCTTCTGAGACAAAGGCCGCAATATATTGCTTGCAGGAGGACTCATATGACCACCCGATTGAATATCCACAGATGCAAAAAAGCTGGATGGGGTTTGAATGCCATGCTGTGTTCATCTGCATAGCTAGAGGGGTTAGCATTTTTATTACCACAAGAGCTGTGCCGTATGGCTTGCTCTGACACACATGTAGTGAGGGGAGGTAGTTATAGGGACTCCACTGTAAAATGGAAGCGTAGGTAATGGTCCATTTATGCCCCCACCCCCACCCCGTAATCCAATGAAGTGCTACTAATGCTGTTGGATTTATGATAAACACCGGGGATGCCCTTGCTAATTGTGGGAGATTAAAAAGTTCCTCCTGGTGACTGGGATAGGAGTGGGATAGTAGGGGCCCACGCAGCAAGGGCTGCCACCTTTACGGAACCTTCATTGGCTGAAGAAGAGGTTTACTTGATATGTGGCGGCTCCCAATGCGCACATCCAGGGGAGCGATATAACCGTGCTGACTCCTCACTAATCTTCATTGTCGCCGATAGGTTAGACTTAGCCCTTGGGTAACTATGTCATCCTCCATTGGGATAGGGAAAATAGTAATATACTGCAAGACTATGTCCGACTCACTCACCGTTAGTTACCCCACTTCAATAATATCAGGAGGCCCAAGGGCACAATAGATAGGATAATAGGCTGGAAACTTAACCCCTTTTGGTTGTGTACCAGGGTGGCCACAGGTGTGGAACAAGCAGCGAATCGTATTTAGAGGAAAAAACAGGGAACAGCAGGTTCTTCCAGTGTAGGGAGGTGAACAATGGAGGTGTATCAAGAGGAGAAAAGCATTAAACCATTAAGCCTATGCAAAAACATCAATTGTAAAACTTTAAGACTGTTCTTATAATGTAATCGCAATTCTTCAATAAAAAATTATTAGATATTTAAACAAAGAGGGAAGCCTATCAATTCTAAAGTAACACTAAAGCAAGTCAGAGTTAGTAGATTAAGGCTGTGCATTTGAGAATGAGGGGCAAGCAGGAGGCTTTGTTACCAAACCCCCCACAGACCCAGGATGGCAGCATAAGCCCAAAGCACCTGTTGAACTAGACCTACTAGAGGTGGTGCATAGCAAAGAGGGTCATTGCAAAGGACGCTACTTTGAGGGGGGGAAAAAGTAGGGCACACTGCTGTCAGGTGAATCCATAAAAGCCCAGCAGGGGACATCACACCACTATAATGCCTAAAAGACAATGGGGTCAACAGCGGCAAGATACAAGTGGGCCATATTGGAAGTCCTGAGAGGACTATTATCCTACTTTACAAATCCCACACAAAACAGTCAGAGGAGGAGATATTAGACAGTTTATATCTCGCTTAACACCTACCAAGGCCTCTCAGAGACTGACAGTGCACTCGATGGCCCACTGATCGGTAAGTAGGTACATGGAAGCGGTGGGTAGGGTCGATGGGCCTACCGGAGGGGAACGGTCTTGCCAGTAGAAATATATAAAAAAAGTAAGTGAGTTGTCTTACTTCCAGACTGACTACAGGTATTACAGACCCTCTGACAAGGGGACACGACCCCCTCAGGCGGGAGGGCACCATATGGTCATCCCAAAGGAAGTGTAAGGGACCCCACAACCACCGTTCAATATAGACCCATATTCCCCTTCGGCAGACGTAAGATCATCGCACAGCCCTCTCAACCGTTTATGAAGGTCATATCACATTCATCCTCCGGTTCCAGACAGGCTTTTGTCCAAAAAAGATCCACCTCCATAATATAGACGGTTCTTTCTGACGTCTCAGATTCCTCTGACAAGGCGGAAATAAGGGTATTTGTTCGCTCAACGCGGCCACGACGGTTCGACAGCTGATAGAATGGCGGTTCTGTGGCTACAATGCATATAGGCTTTCGGAGAGGGGTCAGATCATGAGGTCAAAGTATATTCTAACCCTCTGGACGAGTGCGGGCAAATGGCGCCGCACCGGCAAAACCATTCCGGTTATATCGTGGAACAAGGCCAGGGAGCCCGTTGCCATTGTGATCACCATAGCTGTCGAACCCTGGCTGCGGCGATACGCATCGCGGTGATGTGAGGGGTTTTAAACATATGGCTTCATGCCACCATGAAAATTGCATTATATGCGGACGCTGCCATTGTTGTTTCTTGGTCTCTGTGCACAGTACTGGGTTTGTGAGAATTTGGGAACTTTGGGGGGCTTACTGTAAACTGACAAAGTCGGCTATTTTACCTGTGGACCCATTGGAGAGGGCCTCCTGGAGACAGATCTCCTTGATATCCCGGTATAGTTCATCAATTTCGCTAACCTGGAGACAGGTCACAGCTAGGGTTGGGGATTTGAGGGGAATTGAACCTTTCTCCCTAGCAAAAAACTGAAGCAAAAATTTTGTACATGGGGGTAAACTCCATTTATCAGTACTAGGTCGCACAAACGTATATTAAACTGGTAGTAGAGATGACACAGATGCTATATGAATTACATAAACTCTCCGGTTTGGCTTCAACAGTGCCAGATTTCACAGGATCAATGGCTTTGATCAGGACTTGATTGATGGGGGAAAGGGGCAACAAGGATAGTTTGGAGACCCTACAGAGGGCCCAAACAGATGGGGGATTAGCTACTGCCAAATCCTGGAGATATTACTTGCAGCTCAGGGAATGGGTAGGGGAGATAATGTGGTACAGTCTACGGTGGCCAACATGATAGGACATCATTTGTGTGCAGCAGATTCTATAATGGCACTGGAGAATGGCAAATTTAAGAAAGGATCCCATAACACTTTCCCCAATCTTAATGTTGGGCGAGGTGATTGATGAAACAAATGAGGGGAGTCAGGGGCTACTGAGTATTACCTTTATGGCCCATAACCATTTCCTAAAAGAATTCCAAAATTTAGAGGGTACGGTCTTTTGGGAGAGAGTAGGTATAGTACGGGTGACCTCAATTGGTATCTGAAGCCAATATTAAACCTTTCAACAACTCCAGGAGGAAGTATCGTTGGGGGAATTATGAGACTTTTTTAGAATCTTCAGCAAACATGCTTTGAGAAACACAGTCCCAATCCCGTATCTATGACACTCAGAGAGAACGCGCTATGCTGAACAAAGGGCCGCATCTGCCATGAGCGCGATGAAAATCTACGCCTCAGGCGGCAGATTGCGGGGGGGTACCTGACCGGGCGGCGAAAATTCGCGATCTAAGTGGGCGTTCAGGCGTCCATTAACGCCCGAATCGCCCACCAGTAAATAAATCGAGCCTGCTCTTAAGACACAGGCGCGATAATATGCGGAGCGAGCAGCAGCGCCTTTCGGCTGCTGCGTGCTCCGGTTTTTCTAATCAGTGACACACGTTCATGACGTCACACGCCTGTTTGTCACTGTGCGGAAAGCCGCGGCTCACAGGAAGAGCCGCTGATGAAGAACGGAAGCCGCGTGCCGAGGGAGCAGCGCCCTGCAGGTATGATTTGATTATTTTCATGCACTTTGATTAAGTCTAATCTGGATGATAAGGGGGAGTGGGGGCCATAATTGTCCATAACTGTGTGTGGGAGGTGTTTGTATACTTATACGTGCACATACGTGTTTATACTGTGGGGGGGGCGGGGGGGAGGGGCTGTTATAAATGATTGGGGCCATAATTGTCATATACTGGGGGTGCTGTATGCATTAATGTGGCCCCACATACGTGTTTTATACGGTGTGGGGGGTTATATATTATATGGGGCCATAATTGTTCATATACTGGGAGGGGGGTGCTGTTTACATGATAGTGGCATCATAATTGTTTTCTACTGTGGGGGGGGGGGGGTCGGTTGATATATCTATATGGGGACATAATGGTGTTATACTGGGGGGGGGGGGGGGGTGGGTGGGGGGGGGGGGGTTGTTTGATTATTATATGGGCCCATAATTGTTTTATACTGTCGGGGGGGGGGGGGCGCCTGTTTGATATATTATATGGGGCCATAATTGTTTATAATGTGGCTGCTGGGGCTGGGGGGGTGGTACTTGGTGGGGGTTGGATGTTGTGGGCGTGTGTGAGTGATATATTTAGGGGGCCAGAATGGTTTATACTGCTTGGGTGGGTGTGTGTGGGGGGTTATATATTTGATATGGGCCACATTTCGCTGGGGCGTAAACAGTATTATTACTAAGCGTGGGGGGGCTGCGTATATGGGGGATTACAGTATATTACTAAGCTGGGAGGTGTATTGGGGGTACAGTATATAATAAGCTGGGGGGATTGTATATGGGCACAGTATATTAATAAGCTGGGGGGCCTTGCTAGGGGGGGTTACAGTATATTACTGAGATGGGGGGCTGTATATGGGGTACCAGTATATACTATAGCTGGGGGCTGTATTATGGGGTACAGTATATTACTAAGCTGGGGGGCCGTATATATGATATAGTATATTACTAAGCCTGGGGAGGGGAGGCTGTATATCAGGTACAGTATATTACTAAGCTGGGGGGATGTATATGGGAACAGTATATTACTAAGCTGGGGGCTCTGTATGGGGATACAGTATATTACTAACGCTGGGGCGTATATGGGCGACAGTAATACTAAGTGCGGGGCTGTATATGGGATACAGGATATTATAAGTGGGGGGCTGTATATGGGGGTACAGTATATATAAGCGGGGGTTTTCGGGGGCGTATATGGGATACAGTAGATAATAAGTGGTGGGGGGGACTGTATATGGGCTTATAATATTACAAGCTGGGGGGCATGGATAATCGGATAAAGGATATACTAAGATGGGGGATGTATATGGGATACAGTATATACTGAGGGGGGAAGTATATGCGGAGATACTGTATATACTAAGCTGGGGGGGCTGATATGAGAATATATCATTATTTTACATTAATAAGGGGTAAGCACTGAATTTATTAAAATCACATGTAAATAATAACAGGTGGAGAATAGTAGTGATAGGTTAAACGATTACTTGCATCATTGATGTTATCATTTAACTCTTAGATATTGTTTAACACTGATATGTTTTAATTTGATTCAGAGATATGATTATACACATATGATGTACACCAGGGGTCAGGAACCTTTTTGGCTGAGAACACGTCATATTTTAAAATGTAATTCTGTGAGAGCCATACAGTATGCACATTCCTACCCAATAGATAGTTAGCCCCAGCACATGCCCCCAGTAGATAGCTAGCCGCAGCACATGCACCCAGGCCCCAGTAGATAGGTAGTCACAGCACATGCCTCTCAGTAGACAGGTAGTGCAAGCACATACTTGCACCCAGTAGATAGGTAGCTCCAGCACATACCCCCAGTAGATAGGTAGTCACAGAAAAAAAGGGAATGCTACCTGCTCTCCCTTCAGCAGCTTCTTATCACTCCCTCACTCTTCTCTATGACCCAGGCACCGCTGCCATCGTTGCTTAGGCAATGGATGAGTGGAGAGGAGTGGATGCTGCTCTACTCTATGACACAGGTGCTGTCACCTAAGCAACGGTGTGGCGATGGCGCCTGGGTCACACAAAGGATACAGGCAGTGGTAACATCCCTGCCTGCATCCAGTGATCATCGCTGTGTGTGTCTTAGATGTACACACTGCCAATCCCTATTAATCAATGATTTATCAGAGAGCCAGATGCTGCCATTAAAAGAGCCACATATGGCTCCCGAGCCATAGGTTCCCTACCCCTGATGTACACTATATACGGTCCTGCATAAGATGGTTGTTGAACACATATTGTATATGAACAACTTATGTGTCATGACAGCTGTTTATGTCATATCACTAAAACTCATTTATAACTCTGTTTTGTTTTGTCTTGACATTTCACAGTATTTGACAAAGGCTTATTTTAACCGAAACATTATGATTTGGATTACCGCGATAAAACTCTGTTCATTAACTTCAACTTAAACTTTGTGTGCCTGGATATTCTTTATACATTTAATGGGGTAGGATACCTTCCAGAAGCACCAACTGATATTAAGGAGTGCAAAACAACGACATTTGATAGATAGCATTGTGTCATTTTTACGTGTTACATCGATGTGCAGGCCAGATGGGAACTTTTCTGGAATTTCAAAAGGTGGTTATACAGTATTTTCTTTTTGGAGACCAGGAAGGGGGGAGTGCCAGCACTTCTGGAAGCGAGGCCACGCATATTGAAGGAAGGACACAGAAGAGGTGCAGGGTGTGCTCCAAAAAAGGCATCCGGAAGGACACCATTTATCATCGTGAGACATGTCCAGAAAAACCTATGGGTGACATTTATCATACACTGGCACTCGTGCGCCAATGTATGATTGCCCCGCCGCTGCATATTCGCAACAGGGTACATCAAGAAGCGGAAGCCTCTTGATGTATCAGGGAAGGATGTTGCGCCACGTTTATTCTACACCAGGCAGGGCCTGGCATAGAAATAAACGCAGCTGGCGACTTAAAAGCCGCCATCGGGAGCGTGTGCGCCAGCGCAGGGACAGCCCACTCCCGGGCGGCCGCGCCCTCTGCTCGGCCGCCCACGCCTCCATCTCACGCCCCGCTGGCGTGAAGGTGGCGGAGAGGACTAAATAGTTGCAAGTGCTAACAATAGGCTAGCATTTGCGATTATTTCAGGGCGTGGCGCAGAGGTCCTGATAAATATGCCCCAATGTATGAAAGACTGCTTCCGAATTTATCATACACCCCTGGACCTTTATATTACCCTGTTGTTACCCTGATGTACTATGCACAGCTTATACATCATGCCGCATCTTCCCTTCTAAGCCCTGCCATGTGCCTAGCCTGTAGATTATTGCCCTATTATATTGGGTATTTCCGTACCCGGGAAAACACGCATCATGATTTTTGGGGTGTTTGTCTCCCATGGGAGGAGCTGGGTACCATATGACTTAATGGATATTTTTTACTATGCACTATCCATTATGCATTTTTTGGGTGGTCCCCCTGTGGGGTAAAAATGCTAACTATACCCATAGATTAATTCATGGAGGGGTGTAATTGCCAAAATAGGGTCAATTTTAAGAGGTTTCTACTGTACTGGTCCCTATTGGCATCTACAAATGCTTCATGATGCCAAAAGAAAAACAATATGTACCATGTCTGTGCCTCAAATGCCAGCTATTCCCTTTTGAGCCCTGCTGTGTCTCCATCCTGCAGATTTTTGCCATCTATGGGGTATTGCCCTAAGCGGGTTAACCCGCAAAAGATTTTTGATGTGTTTTTTTCCCAGTGCCATGAGTTGGCCAAAATATATTTGTCACTACAATGGCATATTTGATAAATTGCAATGCAATTTTTTCTGCACTATTCACTTTGTTTTACATTTGAGCCAGCATCTTAGGGGTTAAAATGCTCATACAACCCTACATACATACATTCTTTTAGGGGTTCCCTTTCGGAAATGGGGTCATTACTTGGAGGTTTCTATTGTACTGGTACCGCAGGAGCACCCCAACATCAATCTAATGAAAACAGAGCTCCAAAAGTGAATATTTTGCTTGCTCCCTACTGAGCCCTGCCAGGTGTCTTTCAGGTGCCCTGCCAGGTGCTTGCCTGTTGTTTATTGCCACATATAAGGTATTGCCCTAACCGGGGTAACCTGCAGAATGATTTTTGGGGTGTTTGTCCCCAGTGGCATGAGTTGGGCAAATAAATCGACTCTCACATGCCATATTTGAGAAAAAAAAAACCACAATTTTTTACTCTGCACCATTTACTTTGCATTAGATTTTGGCCAGCATGTTGGGGGTTAAAATGCTAACCACAAATATTCTTTGCGGGGTCTAGTTTCCTAAATAGTGACATCTTTGGGGGTTCTATTGTACTGTTACTTCAGGGGCTCTTCAAGTACGCTGTGTCACATCAAAACAGTTGGAGCCAAATTGGCCTTCCAAAAATCCAATAGCACTAATTCAGTTCTGGACATCGCTGTGCGACGAAACAGCATTTGACATCCACATGTCTGGTATTGCCGTACTCAGAAGAAGAAGGGCAAAAAATTTGGGATGTATATTTACCTCAAATTCCTACTGTATGTGTCCATTTTAGGGCTAAATGAGAATAATCTTATTCAAAAATTGAAATTTCAAAATTTCCAGTCCATTTTTGTTTGCTTCCAGAGAAAAGGGGTTAACAGACTTCTCAAATGCTGATTTGAATAGTTTGGGATGTTAGGTTCATAAAATGGTGTCACTTGTGGGGGTATATAGTACATAAGCCTTTATAGGGCACTTCCAAACTCAATTGACCACCAAAAATGTAACATTTTTGCTTTGACTGCCATAGTGACAACGGTAGCCGCATTGCAACACAGGAAACAGTACTATAGCAACAGTAAGTGCCAATAGAGACCTCAGTTCAATATGACTTATCCCTGCAGATTTTAATATTTCTAGGATGTAATATTTTTGCAGCATGCTCAATCCTTCCATCACTTTGAGTCATTTAGGTGTAACCAGAAGTCAACCTCAACCTCACAAGATCAAGGTCCTCGAAGGGGGATTGTTCATTGACAGATAGAGATCATATTACCCTCCATCTGCAGCCATTTTACAGTCAGGAATGTCTGCTTGATGAGGTAAAGGACAAGAGGCTTCAATTTACATATCAAGAAAACGGTGCAGAACTATGAATAGATGTATATTGGTAAATTACACAATATCCTGCCCCCACACTTAGAAACACACTTCAAAAAACATGATGTAAAGTGGCCAACCACTTTAAGGCATCAATGCAAGCTATTTTCAGCAGAAGGGGCTCTGAAGATGGCAGATAACACAGTTATTTTGCTGGACTAACGCAATTGGACAAACGCAATGTCGCATACGCAATGACGTGAAACGTCTGCGACACTGCCGTATGTGTATGCACCCTGGCCGGGAAGAGAAGACGGAGTCGCGTCCGTGTTTTTATTTTTAAAAGACTGATGGTGGATCTTCATAAAGGGCTATATGAAGTTCCATCATTGCTGCTGTAAAAGAAAAAGTACACAATTTAATGTATATGGTTGCAGGCTGTTAACCTTTTACTCTAGTGGGAGTAGTTTCCTACTTTCAACCTACCATTAAAATCAAACATGATAAACTAGCGTCACTAGTTTTTCATGCTTCACTTTGATGGTAGATCTTCTTTAAAGAATGTTTGCTATTGGAAACCAAAAACCAAATACCAATAGAATGTTTGCTATCTGCCCAAATCAAAGAACAAGGAAAAAAAAATGCATCCATTGTCCTAGGGCCAAAAAAAACATTAACGGCAGGATTTGCTGAATTCTGCATCATGCCAACCACGTCTTTAAAGGAGTTTTCCCACGAAAGAAAATTCTCATTCTATCCCCTAGTGATAAAATATAATTTTAAAACTTTTCGTTACAATTTTACTCAGTTTTATTGCTGCTTTAGCTCCTATCACTACCTTGGCTGCTCAATGCAAAATCCCAGGGTGTGGGAGGGCCTCTCTAAACAGACACATTATGACCCATCTAGTTTTGTGGGGTGACAATGTGGATAGATTATCAGGGTACAAGGTGTATATGCACTTTCATCTGGCTTCTGACATTGTACTAACACACAGACACATAGAAAGAGAGATGAGACAGATCAGAGATGCAGAAGATGATTACACAGAGGCTGATAGACCAGTACACTGTGAGCTCTGCTACATCTCACAGACATGTGCCTGCCTCCCCCTTCCCCTGGATCACTTATCTCCTTATAGCTTGTAGTTTGCAGCCTCTCACTCTGCTCACAATCTGCTGACAGAATGTGAATCAGTGTGAGTCTCTGAGCTCCGTGCAAGGGGCATGGCTACAGCCACACAGCAGAGACACAGAAATCTAATCTGCACAATCTCATCCAAGATGGCGCCCGAACCCAAGTCAGAAGTTACTGGGTCGTGTCTAGGGGCAACTGAAATTGTGTACAGCAGGACTGGACTTATATCTGTGAAATGTTGCATTTTTGTTAATAACAGTGAATTAGAGAATGTGTTATTTTGATGTGCTGAGTACAAATAAGAAACTTGTCTTTGTGGGAATACCCCTTTAAGCTACAGAACCAGAGATTGAGGCAGTTAAAGTACCATAAGACTGACTTGATATTAAATAGGAGATTCTAATCTTAACCACGATGGATATATCCATCGGCAAGCTATAAGGGATGTATGAAGAGGGTTCACAGGGTGAGCCCTCTTCATACAGACATGGGGTTTGCTGCAAATTGCAGCAAGCACCGATCACGGTTGTTAACCCCTAGTTTGAGATTGCTGCTCCTCCTGATGTCATTGGGGAGCAGTGATTGGTTGCCATGACAACCTTGGGTCTTCATCATACCCGAGGCTCTATGGTTTCTCAAGATTCGTTACAATGAGCCACTGGCTCATTGTAATGAATCCTATGTAAAAACGCCATATGCTGCAATACAGTAGTATTGCAGTATAGGGTAGTAACAATCAGACCATCTAGGGTTAAAGTGACCTAGAGGTTTAAAAAATAGTAAAAAATAAAAAACCTCCTTTACCTAGAACAGATATAAATAAACAGTAAAAATTACAAACATGTTAGGTATTACCACCTACCAACTGTGACTTTTAAACATTTCACATAACATATGAAATCATTTAATTAAAAAAAATATCAAAAGGTTGCAAAGTCAACACAATGCTAGCAATTAAAACATCAGCTCATCTGGAAAAAAAAAAGATTTTATAGTTCTTCTCCTGGGCCGAGCAGGCCACCGAGAGTTTATGCATGAACAAAAATGCCTTATCCCAATCGCTTGGTGTGAGGGTAGTGACCAAATCTCTGGCTCATTTATCAACGAAGGAAAGAGGCGAGTCATCGGACTATTTTATTAGGAGACTGTATATTTGTAATATGCAGTGTTCCGGGGGGATGCTGATCTGAACAGGGACTCAAAGGGGAGTAACTGGGAATTAAAGACAGCTGCAGACCCTGGTCATTTAAGGAATGCTCCTAATTGGGTAATTTCTAACCACGAAACCTTGGAGGATGTTGATACCTCCAATAGGACGGAAAATTAGGGGATTGGGGCTTCTCCTAGGATGTAGAGCGACCAAGGAACTTCGTTCTGGAGAAGGAAGGCTGGAGATCTGGATTGTGGAATAGAGGAGTAAGTGGGCTAAATGGCCGGGAGAGGATTCCCTGCAACAGAACACAGCTCCAGAGCTTCAGGATCGGGGCAAGAAACAACGTGTGGGGCTTGATCTCTACTCACCGGAAGGACATCCAGGGGAGAGCACGTATGGGGATCGGAGAACTATATTGCAGTACATGTACCCACTGCTTGGAATGTAAGTGGTGATGCCAGTCCAGTAATCGCACCAAGATAGACACCTGGTGGTTATATTTGAGATCTGGTAAGCCTATTCCCCCTGCTGATTTTGGTTTGGTTAAGACTCGCCAGCCAATCCAAGGTCGGACTGTGCCCCATACAAAGCGAAGGATTGCCAATAGAATTAATCTAAAAGAAGAAGACATACAGAAAGCGGGGTAGAATGTCCATCTTTATCACATTAATCCACCCAAACTATGTCAGGTGGTGCCGGTTGTACGTGGTTAGAGATCTCAGGGTGCGATCTAATAACGAAAGGTGGTTAAGGGAGTACAACTTGAAGAGTTCCGTGGGCACTTGGATTCCCAAGAACTTAATCGACATGGGTCGCCAACGGAAGGGAAAATGGTCCTTAACATGTAGGGCTTCCTCTGCTTCCGATTTGCTGTAGTTAATCTTGAAATTGCTGAAGTGTCTATAAGTCTCAAATTTGTTGAGGAGAGTTGGGAGGGATATTCTCAGTTGGGATATGATTAGCAGAAGGTCGTCTGCGAATAGAGCCGTCTTGTAGTGGCGCTGGCCTTCCTGGATACCGTGGATGTTAGGATTGTTAACGATAGCGTTAGCTAGATGTTCCATCACTATCACATAGAGAAGGGTAGGAGTGGGTCTTTATGTGGGGAGATGGCGTTAAACGCCTTAGTTAAGAATGGGGAGAGGACTTCACCCAACGATTTATAGAAGGCGGGGGGGGGGGGTGAAGTCGCCAGGCCTGGGTGGCGTGGGTGTTTTTATTAGCGCCTTTAAATCAGTCTATGTTAAAGTTTAATTCCAGCATGTTGGAGACTTCCTTGTCGATAGAAGGCGAGGCTGTATCCCTAATGTAAGCATCTATTTTGTTTGATGACAAAGTCGGGTCCAGGTTGACTGTATGATTGGGTGCAGAATTTTCTGAATTCCGCACTAATGTCAATAGGATTGTGTAGAACCTTGTCGTCATTAGATTTGATACAAGGGATATGAGTCTCTCCTGGCCATGGGTGAAGAAGTCAAGCCAGGGGATGACCACATTTATTTGAGTGCTCGTATAGGTTTCTTTTAAATCGCATATGGTGGGTCAAGGATTTTTGATCCAACTTGGCGCGCATCTTGTCCCTAATAACTATAAAGTCCGCTAGTTCCTTAGGGGACTGAGCAGATTTGTGTCTGCTTTCGAGGGGGTGTAGATGTTGTAGCAAAGAGTTGTTTAGCCGAATTCATCCTCTTAAGCCTAACCCCATGGTCAGTGAACCTACTGCAGAGTTTGCATTTGAGTGCCTTTCATTTTAAAGGTAAAACCCATGTCAATGCCCTGTGTTGGATAAGAAAATATAAATTTGTGTGCTGGGGAATATGTATATATGTATATATATACTAGGGGTGCAGAATCTGCCATGTCCACTAGATGAAGGTCATGGAGGTCCTTTCTAAGGGAGCTCAACTGCTGCAAAGGGATATGGCTCTTCTCTGAGGAAGGGTCAATTTTTACATCTAACGGGAAATTGAAGGATCAGCATCCCCTCTGAGAACCCCGACAGCTGATTCAGTATTTTCCTGCAAACTGAGACTGGAGATCGATTGTGGAGGTATATATTTGCCAACATGAACACCTGATCAGATATTAGCAATTTCACAAAAGCAAATCTACCTGTGTCATGCAGCAACTCACCCAGGATCATGTGTGGAAGACACGCCCTTGGAGCAAGAGTCCGGATTGGAGCTGTGGAACCAGGTGCTGTAGTACTGATCCTTGACCACCGGGAAGTGGCCGGTTTTAAAATGTGTCTCCGTAAGAAAAGAACCTTCCCACCCTGTCTATGCATGTCATGTAGGACTTGGGATCTTTTCTGCTGGACATCCCGCCCCCGGACATTCAGGGACCCTAGCTTGATTGTTGCCATGTGGTGCGGGAGCTCAGAGACTATTAAGAGGAGGGTTTGGTTACAGATGAAGAGGAGGAGGGGGGAGGATCAGGGGAAAAACACTAAGAAGACACACCAGGAACTAGGCAAGAACTGGGGTGGTAACAGGGGAAAAAAGGAAACTAAAGGCCAAACGTATGGCCCTATGGCATCACTGGGGCAAGATATGCAGCCGAGTGTATTGCCCTAATTGGGATGTAGCTTAACTATGGACAAAAGCCCCCCCAAAGGGCCACCGTACGTCTTGAGAAAGTGTTTTCAACAAACATAAAGAATTAAACCCAACATATTGAAGTGAACAACAATTAATAACAATTTCAACCTCTACGAGATGGAGACATAATAAAGAATACATACAGCCACCAGATCAATTCTCTAGCTAATCAGGATCTAACTGCATCAGTTTTATGGATCATTACGGGGCCGTCTTCTTCTCCTCTGATCCTCTGGGTTGTTACCAGCTCTTCTCCTGGAGCACGTTGAGGCAGAGACTGGTTTCCTTGATTTAAGGAAGTTGGGAGAGTCGGCCATAATGTTATGGCTGGGGCTTGGTTGTCGAGAGCTGCGGCCACTGCTGGAAGATCCATTGGGTGCTTACATTATACGAGGACCCAGATCTGTGGATTTGAAGGCGGAACAGGAATCCCCGGCAAATGGCGTCTCGTGGAGGATTGTGAGCTGTAGGACGGGCCTGAAGTGCTCTGTGAGCTCTGTCCAATTCTACAGGAGTATCATCCAGGACAGAATTGAATATGGAGTGGAGTGTTTCGTGCAGCTGGGAGGATTCCACCGATTCAGGAAACCCTCTGACATGGATATTATTCCTCCTCCCTTTGTTTTCCTGCATCATCTAATTGATCCAACAAGTATTGTAGCTGAAATGTATGGTCAGCAAGCTGGGTGGCCTGGATGCCACCTGGGCCTGAAGAGTCGTCTGTGAAGCTTTGGTAATGTCCTTATTTCTTTCTCTCTCAAAACTTCTGCGCTGTAGGATTGCTCTAAATAAGATATAGCATTCCATATCTTCCTTAGAAGGAATCACTTTCAGATGGTTCTTAAAATTACGTAGATCTGCTAGTCCCTCTAATACTTGAAAGAGGATGGATGTATGTTTAAATTCAGATATCGGAGACATAATGGCAGGGTGATATAGCGAGCCAACCGAGCTGGGCAATGATGGTTGCAGAGAGGCTGCTATCTCCAGGGATTGAGTAGCCATGAACCTTATGGATGAGGGAGTCAGGGAGCGGGTTGTCTGGGGTATTCCACAGTTCTCCCCCAGTAGGCCACTGCAGGGGTTTTGGACAAGATAGTGAGTCCTGCTTTGTCCCTCCAGGGAGGTCAGCCAAAAGATTCAGATGTGGGCCCTCAGGGTAGGGGGTCTGGTCATCCACCGAGGCCCCGGATTCATCAACAGGCAATTGGGCTTCATCCCGCACCAGATGGTCTGGTGCAGGGGTCCCGAATAGGTCGAGGAAAGCTCCCGGTGTTGATCTGAGCATTACCAACTGGGGTGACACTCCAATCTGCTGCTCCCGTTGAACCTGCTGCCCCGAGAGCCTGGATTGGGCTGCTGAAGGCCTCCACGCCTGTGTGGTCTTTCTGCTGGGCGTCCATTTTGGGCGCCTTGCTGAGCGCTGCTGCTGTCTGCTCGCCGGCTGAGGACTCTCCCGGGAGTACCCACCTCCTCTTTGACGGGGGTCATGCCGGCCTCATAGGGGGCATGGACGTTCGTCACCACCACCAGAACAGCGGGGCGAATGGCTGGCTCCATTCCCAGGCTTCCCCCGCCTTCTCCAACGTTCGCTGTATGTGAGTCGAAGTAGTAGAGGGTGTCCTCACCGTTTTCCTTCTTTTGGGAGCCATCAATCGCCAACTGAAGTGCTGGGTTTTAGTGCTAGAGGCTGTAGTAGCCCGGGGTGGTGCAGGAGCTCTCACACCATGCAACTGCTCTCCTCCATAGCCAAGCCTCGCCCCTCGCAAATGTGTTGTTTCACCAATTTCACCACATTTGGAATTTTTCTCCAGCGTTCTTGTACACATGGAATAATAAATAACGTCACTCAGTAATAAGATTTGAAAAAAATGTCCTCTCACAGCTCAGAAAATAAGCCCTCACACAGCTCTGTACATGAAAAAATAAAGAAGTAATAGATTTTAGAAGGCTAAAAGTGAAAAATGAGTGAAAAAAGGCGGCCTTCATAAGGGGTTAAAGCGTAAACTTAATTTCAGATTATTTTTGACATTAAGTGGGAGGGCTGTGAACATTTTTCTAATATACTTTATATACAAACTAAGCATAATATCTTAATAAGCAGGCTGCAATGTGACAATGTTACTTTCAACAATGGTATGTCAAACCTGTCTTCCAGATTGAAGACGTGTCTCTCTCTCCTATTTGATACACAGATGTGAGTGTAAACCCTTCCGGGTCTCTCCCTGACTGTAGATTTAACAATCAAGCTGAAAAGTAAAGAGGTTAATCCTCACTGCTATAGCTGTTTAAACACACACACACAGATTAGATGTGAGATCATGCAGCCTCCAGGGACACACACTGCTGGAACATGGATTCCTATAGGAGGGGTAGCTTATTTTTACCAACTAATGAGATATATTAGAAAAATGTTTACCACATTCTTCCACACAAAATACAAAAAATTATCTCAAATGACGGTAATGCGTTAATATGAGACCAGAATAAAATTTCTGCTATAGAACTACTATGCAAATACTATAAAGTCATTTTAAGTGACTCTCCCCCTTCAGCGTGACTCATCTCAGCTCTATTGAGCAATTTACTTTTGGAGGAATTTTTTTGTTTTAAGCAAAAAGGCAAGATCTAACACAAAATAGGGAATAATAGAAAGGATACCGTACCTGAAAGGGCTATTAAATGGGAACCTGTCAGAAGAAATTGAACAAACCAAGCAAATTAACGCCTATAACTCATCTAATTAATGGTCCAGAGTGGTGGCAACATCAAGAAAACCACCTTTCAAGTTAGATGTAAAATGGTTTGCATAAAGACATGGAAGTGTAGAGCTCAGCACTGAAGTCATGATCTCCACACTTCTGAATGCCTCATTCACTGTATTAGATGGTCATGCATTCAGGGATATCATTAGGCTTCTTTCACACTTGCATTTTTCATGCGCTGAATTCCAAACTCGCATTGAGTGACTGGTTTTCTTTAACATGTTGGCGCTCGGCGTTGGATACTTTGGGATGGGGCGATATCGCAAGGTGCAACCAGCTGATGACTTGATCCAGCAATGTTGATGCAGTGATGTCGCTGCCATTAGCCAGTCAATGCGGATCGGCCAATGACAGTGAATTATGAACGGGGGAGGGGGGGGGGGGGCGGGAAAATCACTACTATTCCCCTTCATTCTCCAACACTTCGCCATTCTGAGTTTGGTGGTAATTGGGAGAGGAGTGTTGGCGATCTGTGCCATTACGGTCACAAAAAATCACTATTAATGCCCCCCCCCAATATTAGCCAGCCACTTCCCCAGTATATAGCCAGCAGCCGCCTCCACAAGTATATATCACAGCCAGCACCACCCCCCAGTATATAGCCAACCAACCCCCCCCCCTTCCATGATTAGCCAGCCAGTCCCCCCAGTATACAGCCAGGGACTGTTTTGGCAACCTCTGTGCAGCACTGTGGATAACTGGTGTGCTGCATATAAAGAATTATTAGCCCCCCCTGTATATAACCAGCCAGTCCCCCCAACTACAAGCCTGCAAGCCACCCAGCATATAGCCAGCCCCCCCCTATCTGCAAACAATCCCACCAGTTATAAAGCCAGGGACTGATTGGCAACCTCTGTGCAGCACTGTGTAATCTGTGTGTACTATATAACAAATATTAGCCCCCCTGTCAGCCAGTCCCCCCAACATACAGCCTCCAAGCCACCCAGCATATAGCCAGCCAACCTCCCACCCCAGTATACAGCCAGCCCCCTATATAAGCCAACAGTCCCACGTAATAAAGCAGGGACTGATTTGGCAAGCTCGTGCAGCGCTGTTGTATCTGTGGCGCGTATATAAATAATATATTATTATCCCCCTGTATAGCCGACAGCCTCACCCCAGTATATAAACAGCCTGCCCCCCCCCCAGCACAAAAAAAAAATACTCACCTTTTCGACGCTCCCACAGCTCCACTACTTGATGCAGTCAGTCCGGCCAGCAGTAACAGTTCCATGTACTGCCAGTCGAACGCATGGAGAGGTTGGGAGGTGTTGGAAAGGTGAGTAATGTTTTTTTTATTTTCAACCGGCCCCACCAGTCAAGACCTGCCCAAAAACTGGATTTCCCCTGATGGTCAAATGGCCAGTCCACCCCTGGGTACCAGTACAGAGATATAACTCTTAAATTATTTTGTTTCGTTTGGTTTTACTGGTTATGTCTATAATCTGTTTAACTCTTTATATAAAGACTTATGTTGTATAAAAATACTTCAATTAGCATCTTTTCCACATTTCTATTTGGTTCCAATTATATTTGCAAAAATAAAAATATACTAAGGCTACACCACATGAGCAATTTACTAAATCATTGATGGACTCCTATATTCCAGCAACACTACTTCCCCAGAACAAGCAGATTTCCTTTATAGTTGTATGAAAGATCACTTTTCCTGCAGACCAAAAAAGCATCGTTTTTTGGTAGAATTTCTTTGGTGACTAAGGGCTCATTCAGACGAGCTAATCCATATGCGTTTTGTTTTCTCAACATGTTAGAGACCACTGGCTGGTAGGAGTAGATTAAAAACTGATACTTTTTTGTGGACATGGAAAAAAAGGATGACACTAGGATGTGAAAAAAAAACTATGCAGACACTTTACGGCGATGATGGATATAACGTCTGCATTATGTTCAGAATCTCCCATTTGATAATCCCTACAAATGGCGATGGTAGTAGTGCTGAAACTGTATTAAAGGGAACCTGATAGGGGCGGTGGCCTAGCGGAGCATGCGATAAATAGCGAGCAGCGGAGCTCCGTGAGATCCTGCTAATATCCTGTCACTGGACCGCAATAAGAGACGGAGACTCACCCCAAACCGTGACGGAATTGATCCGGTAAACGCTGAAGCACATCTAGCTGAACAGATGCCGTCAAGGGCCGGAATAACAGCAAAACTGGCCGCCGTCGCTGGACTTCCAAGATGGTGCTGATCCCTCCACCCAGCCACGAGGAGAGGCAGAGAGATATAGCCGGGCGCCTGGGCAGTTTGCAAGGAAGGAGACCAGCGTGGGTAGGTGGATCCCAGCAGGAGCTGGTCCCCAGACGTCCCAGATCTAAGGAGGCATGGATATACAGTCCGAGAGGCAGATATGTTGTACGATCCTGACAATGGAGGTGCGGAGCCCTAGGCTACTAAAAAGTCTTCCAGCCTGCTCCGGAACCTACGATAGGGACGTGCTGAAGCCGTTTTCAAGTGTAATTCAACTATTACATCGCTGGTGCAGCAGGGTGGGTGGCATGAGAGAGAAGCTATCCATAATGAGACTAGATGTCCATAAGCTTCAGAGAGAACTACTGAGGTGGAGCATCGTACTTCAAGATGTATGGCAAAATAAAAGAGCTCTAAAATAGGGATATGGCGCTATGGGAAAAACGATGATTCGGAATGAGCCAGGTGCAATAATGTAAGGCTGGTGGGGTTCCCGGAAAAGGTAGAAGGCATGACAACTGAGGCGTAACATTGAAGAGTGGCTCCTACAAAATTCGGTAAAGATGCTGTCTCCATTATATGCTATTGAAAGAGCCATAGAGTGCTACACGCCCATTGGCTGGGAAGACACACCAGACCCATTTTGGCTAAGTGCTCCACTTAAAGATAGAGACACTAACTGTAACGGCCCAAGGTCTCCCTTTTTTCGGCCACTCCCGTAAAGTACAAAAGCGCCAGGTCCGTTTAGACATCAAGAGACGCCTCCAGAACCTCCAAGTGCCTTACTCTATGACAGTGATGGCGAAACCTTTTAGATCGACAGAGTGCCCAAACTGCAACCAAAAACCCACTTTATGTCGCAAAGTGCCAACATGACAATTGGGCAGTACCCCATGATCTCTGCTGTATCACAAAGTTTCAATCGTATTGGTGTCCTGAAGACACCAATACAATAGAAAGCAGGAGCAAGAATTGGATGTAGCTTCCTCCCGGCTCCTGAAAGGAGAATCAGGGGACCCCCATGCAGGAGCTCCAAAGATAATACCATCTCTGCCACACCCTTCTCGCTCCTCCTGTAGTCTGGCAGCCAAGTAGGTGTCTTGGACTGAAGGAGGAAGCCTTGAGTCCTATCTGGTAAAATCTGGTGGGGTGCCACACGAAAGGGCCGAGTGCCACCTCTGGCACCCGTGCATAGGTTCGCACCACTGCTCTATGAGTGTTCCGGCCAACGCTGCGGGGGGTTGCACTGGGGCCACACACTTCTTGAGGACCCGTTCTCGGCCTTGCTGGGCTGGATCAGCATGAAGGGCAGCTACGTGTCCGAGGGCAGCAGAATGAATAAGCTTACGAGGACTGAATAAAGGTTTAGTTGCTTCACTTAATGGGGGAGCCTGAGTTCCATATTTTGTGTGTTTATTTGATGTGGGTCATGGCGTTTCTCTTATCCTCCTTCCCGCCGCTAGCTGGCTATGCGACCAAAGTAGGGAAGACGGGTACCGCCAACGGCTCTCGGTACTCAAGAACTTGTTAGAGGCGTATGAGGTATCTGTATTACCGGCACTACTGATGCATGCCCCCGGTATTCCTTTGGAGTTTGGCTCCGAGAAGGCTATATAGCAAAGACGGGATGGTGTTTTGGGAGAGGGAGGGGGGAGTTAGGAGTTTGGTACGCCGGCTTTAAAACAAATGATGGTAGCACTGTTTGGTTAAGGTGTGAAAGGGACATAACAAGAGTCTCATGGATGCTGTTATTTATTATGGAAAGGGGAGCTCCTCATGCATACACATAATTAGTTGAAATGTTCAAGGCCTCGCGGACACTACTGGAATAGCCCAACCTTCTGAGACAAAGGCCGGCAATATATTGCTTGCAGGAGACTCATCTGACACCCGATTGAATATCCAAGATGCAAAAAAAGTGGATGGGGTTTGAATGCCATGCTGTGTTCTCTGCATGCTAGAGGGGTTAGCATTTTTATTACACAAAGATGTGCCGTTGAGTGCTCTGACAAGATATGATAGTGAGGGGAGGTTATAGGGCTCCACTGTAAAATTGGAACACGAGGTAATGGTCCATTTATGCCCCCCCCCCACCCCGTAATCCAATGAAGTGGCTAAACTGCTGTTGGGATTTATGGATAAACACCGGGGATTGCCCTGCCTAATTGTGGGAGATATTCAAAACGTTCCTCCTGGTGACTGGGATAGGAGTGGGATGAGTAGGGCGCCCACGCAGCAAGGGCCTGCACCTTTCGGAACCTATTGGCTGAGAGTAGGTTTACTTGATATGTGGCGGCTCTGCAACATCCAGGGAGCGGATATACCTGCTGCTCTCTCACCTACATCTTCATTGTCCGGGTATAGACTTAGCCTTGGGGTAACTCTATGGTTCTCCATGGGTAGGGAAAATAGAATTACTCTGCAAGAATCTATGTCCGATCACTCACCGTTAGTTACCCCACTTACAATATAGGAGGACCCAAGGGCACAGGAATAGGTGGAAACTTAACCCCTTTTGGTTCGTGTACCAGGAGTGGCCACAGGTGTGGAACAAGCAGCGAATCGATTTATAGAGGAAAAACAGGGACACAGCAGGTTCTTCCAGTGTATGGGGAAGGTGACAAAGGGATGTAAAGGAGGAGAAGCTATAAACATAGCCTATGCAAAAACAATCAATTGTAAACTTTAATGGACTGTTCTTATAATGTAATCGCAATTCTTCAATAAAAATTATTAATATTAAAAAAGAGGGAGGAGCCTATAAATTTAAAGTAACACTAAAAGCAAGTCCAGAAGAGTAGATAAGGCGTGCATTTAGAAATGAGGCAAGCAGGAGGCTTTATTACCAAACCCACCCCACAGACCCAGGATCGCATGCATAAAGCCCAAAGCACCTTGAACTAGCACCTACTAGAGGTGTGTGAATAGAAAGAGGGCATTTGCTAAAGGACGCTACTTTGAGGGGGGAAAAAGTAGGCACACTGATGTCAGTAATCACTAAAGCCCAGCAGGGGACCTCACACCTTAATGCTAAAAGACAATGGGCAACAGAGGCCAAGATACAAGTGGCATATTGGAAGTCCTGAGAGGACTATTACTCCTCACTTTACAAATCCCACACAAACGTCAGAGGATGAGATATTAGAGTTTATATCCGACTTAAACCTACCAAGGCTATCTCAGAGACTGACAGGTGCACTCGATGGCCCATGACGGTGGTAAGAGAACTGGAAGCGGGTGTGGGTAGGGTCGATGGCCTACCGGAGGGGACGGCTTGCCAGTAGAAATATATAAAAAGTATAGTGAGTTGCTCCTTCCAGACTGCTACAGGTATTACAGACTCACTGGACAAGGGGACACTACCCCCTCGCTGCGGGAGGCGCATAGTGGTATCCCAAAGGAAGGTAAGGGACCCCACAAAACCAGATTCATATAGACCCATATTCCTCCTTTCGGCAGACGTGAAGATCCCTCGCAAGGCCCTCTCAACCGTTTAGTGACAGGTCATAACATCCATTCATCCATCCGGTTCAGACAGGCTTATGTCCAAAAAAGTCCACCTCCATCAATATTAGACGGCTCTTTCTGAGTCTCCAGATCCCTCTGACAAGCTGGAAATAGGGTTTTGTTCGCTCAACGCGGCCAAGACGTCGACAGCATAGAATGGCGAGTTCTTGTGGCTTACAATGCATATAGGCTTTGGCGAGGGTTTCACATCGGGTCAAAGTATTATATTTCTAACCCTCTGGACGAAGTGCGGGCAAATGGGCGCCTCGGCAAAAACCATTCCGGTTATATCGTGGAACAAGGCAGGGATGTCCCTGTTGCCATTGTATTCACATAGCTGTCGAACCCTTGGCTGCGGCGATACGCATCGCGGGATGTGAGGGTTTTATTAACATATGGCTTCCATGCCCACCATTAAACTTGCATATATGCGGCCGATGCATTAGCCAGTCAATGCGGATCGGCCAATGACAGTGAATTATGACCCGGGGGGGGGGGGGGGGGGGGAAACTCCTACTATCCCCTTCATTCTCCAACACTTCTGCCATTCTGAGTTTGGTGGTATTGGAGAGAGGAGTGTTGGCGATCTGTGCCCATTACTGTTCACAAAAATCACTATAATGCCCCCTCCCCAATATATAGCCAGCCACTTCCCCCAGTATATAGCCAGCCAGCCCTCCCACCAGTATATATCCAGCCAAACCAACCCCCCCTTCCATGAATATAGCCAGCCAGTCCCCCCAGTATACAGCCAGGGGCTGTTTTGGCAACCTCTGGGCAGCACTGTGTAATCTGTGTGTGCTATATAAAGAATTATTAGCCCCCCCTGTATATAACCAGCCAGTCCCCCCAACATACAGCCTGCAAGCCACCCAGCATATAGCCAGCCCCCCCCTGTATCTAGCCAAACAATCCCACCAGTATAAAGCCAGGGACTGATTTGGCAACCTCTGTGCAGCACTGTGTAATCTGTGTGTAGATTATATAAAACAATATTAGCCCCCCTGTCAGCCAGTCCCCCCAACTACAGCTCCAGCCACCCAGCATATAGCCAGCCAACCTCCCACCCCAGTATACAGCCAGCCCCCATATAAGCCAAACAGTCCCACAGTATAAAGCCAGGGCTGATTTGGCAAGCTCTGTGCAGCGCTGTGGAATCTGTGTGCGCTATATAAATAATAATTATTATTATCCCCCCTGTATATAGCCAGACAGCCTCACCCCAGTATATAAACAGCCTGCCCCCCCCCCCCAGCACAAAAAAAAATACTCACCTTTTCGACGCTCCCCACAGCTCCACTACTTGATGCAGTCAGTCTGGCCAGCAGTAACAGTTCCATGTACTGCCAGTCGAACTGCATCAGGAGAGGTTTGGGTGAGTGTTGGAAAGGTGAGTAATTGTTTTTTTTATTTTTCAACCGGCCCCACCAGTCCCAGACCTGCCCAAAACTAGGATTTCCCCTGATGGGTCAAATGGCCAGTCCACCCCTGGGTACCAGTACAGAGATTTAACTCTTTAATTATTTTTGTTTTCGTTCGGTTTTACTGGTTATGTCTATAAACTGTTTAACTCTTTATATAAAGACTTATTTGTATAAAAATACTTCAATTAGCATCTTTTCCACATTTCTATTTGGTATCCAATTATATATGCAAAAATAAAAATATACTAGGCTAACACCACATGACAATTTTAACTAAATACATTGAATGGACTCCTATATTCCAGCAACACTACTTCCCCAGAACAAGCGATTCTCCTTTATAGTTGTTATAAAGTATCACTTTTCCTGCAGACAAAAAAGCATCGTTTTTGGTAGAATTTCTTTGGGGACTAAGGGCTCATTAGACGAGCTAAATCCATATGCGTTTGTTTTTTCTCAACTGTTTAGACAACACTGAGCTGAGTAGGAAGTAGATTAAAAACTGATACTTTTTTGTGGACATGGAAAAAAAGGAAGAATCACGGATGTGAAAAAAAACTATGCAGACACTTTACGGACGAATGAGGATATAACACGTCCTGCATTATGTTCAGAATCTCCATTTGAATAATCCCTACAAAGGCGATGGTAGTAGTGCTGAAACTGTATTAAAGGGAACTGATAGGGGCGTGGCCTAGCGGAGCATGGAGAAAATGCGAGCAGCGGAGCTCCCGTCTGGATCCTGCTAATATTGTCACTGGACCGCAATAAGAGCGGAGACTCACCCCAAACCGTGACGGGAATTGATCCGGTGTAAACCGCTGAAGCACATCTAGCTGAACAGATGCCGTCCAAGGGCCGGATAACAGCAAAACTGGCCGTCTGCCGGACTTCCAAGATGGTTGCTGATCCCTCACCCAGCCCGAGGAAGCAGGAGAGAATTAGCCGGGCGCCTGGAGCAGTTTGCAAGGAAGGAGAAACGTGGGTAGGTAGATCCCAGCGGAGCTGGTCCCCAGACGTCCAGATCTAAGGAGGATATGGATATACAGTCCGAGGCAGATATGTTGTACGATCCGACATGAGGTGCGACGCCTAGGCTACTAAAAAGTCTTCCCGCCTGCCTCGGAACCTACGATATGGGACGTGCTGAAGGCCGTTTTCAAGTGTAATTCAACTATTACATCGCTGGTGCAGCAGGTTGGGTGGCATGAGAGAGAAGCTATCATAATGAGACTAGATGCCATAAGATCTCAGAGAAGAATACTGAGGTGGAGCATCGTACTTCAAGATGATATGGCAAAATATAAGATAAAGAGCCTTAAAATGGAGATAATGGCGCTATGGAAAAACAGATGATCTGCGAAAATAGGCCAGGTGCAATAATGTAAGGCTGGTGGGGTTCCGGAAAAGGTAGAAGGCTAGAAACCTGATGGCGTACATTGAAGAGTGGCTCCTACAAAAATTCGGTAAAGATGCCTTGTCTCCATTATATGCTATTGAAAGAGCCATAGAGTGGCTACACGCCCATTGCTCCGGAAGACCACCAAGACCCATTTGGCTAAAGTGCTCCACTTTAAAGATAGAGACACTAACTGTAAAGGCTCCAAGGTCTCCCTTTTTCCGGACCACTCCGTAGAAGTACAAAAGCGCCAGGTCAAGTTTAGACACCAAGAGACGCCTCCAGAACCTCCAAGTGCCTTACTCTATGACAGTGATGGCGAACCTTTTAGATACAGAGTGCCCAAAACTGCAACCAAAACCCACTCTTTAGTCGCAAGTGCCAACATGACAATTGGGCAGTACCCCATTGATCTCTGCTGTATCAAAGTTTCAATCGTATTGGTGTCTGAAGACACCAATACAATAGAAAGCAGGAGACATTTGGATTGTAGCTTCCTCCAGGCTCCCTGAACAGGAAGAATCAGGGGACCCAATGCAGAGGGCTCCAAAGATAATCCATCTCTGCCCACACCCTTCTCGCTCCTCCTGTAGTCCTGGCAGCCAAGTAGGTGTCTTGGACTGAAGGAGGAAGCCTTGAGTCCTATCTGTATGGAAATTCTGTGCTGGGTGCCCACACGAAAGGGCTCCGAGTGCCACCTCTGGACACCGCTGCATAGGTTCGCACCACATGCTCTATGATGTTTCGCCCAAGCTGCGGGGGTGGTTGCACTGGGGACCACACTCTTTGAGGACCCGTCCTCGGCCTTGCTGTGCTGGATCAGCATGAAGGGCAGCTACGTGTCCCCGAGGCAGCAGAAATGAATAAGCTCAAGAGGACTGAATAAAGGTTTAGTGCTTCACTTAATGGGGGAGCTGCTGAGTTCCATATTTGTTGATGTTTATTTGATGTGGGTCATGGCGTTTCCTTACCCCCTTCCCGGCCGCTAGTGGTATGGCGACCAAAGTAGGGAAGACGGGTACCGCCAACGGCTCTCGGTACTCAAGAATGTTAGAGGCGATTATGAGCTATCTGATTACCGTGCACTACTGATGCATGCCCACAGTGGTATTCTTTGGAGTTTGGCTCCGAGAAGTGAATATAGCAAAGACGGGCATGGTGTTTTGGGAGACGGGGGGGGGAGTTAGGGAGTTTGGTACGCCGGTCTTTAAACAAATGATGGTAGCACTTGTTTGGTTAAGGGTGAAAGGGACATAACAAGAGTCTCATGGATGCTGTTTCATTTATTATGGAAAGGGGAGCTATGTCCTCATGCATACCATAATTAGTTGAAATGTTCAAGGCCTCGCGGACAATACTGGAATAGTCCAAACCTTCTGAGACAAAGGCCGGCAATATATTGCTTGCAGGAGACTCACATGACACCCGATTGAATATCACAGATGCAAAAAGAGGGATGGGGTTTGAATGCCATGCTGTGTTTCTGCATATGCTAGAGGGGTTAGCATTTTATTACACAAAGTGTGCCGTTTGGTGCTCTGACAAGTAATGATAGTTAGGGGAGGGTTATAGGGCTCCACTGTAAAATGGACAGGTAATGGTCCATTTATGCCCCCCCCACCCCGTACTCCAATGAAGTGACTAAACTGCTGTTGGGATTTATGGATAAACACCGGGGATGCCCTGCCTAATTGGGGAGATTTCAAAACAGTTCCTCCTGGTGACTGGGATAGGAGTGGGATAGTAGGGCGCCCACGCAGCAAGGGCCTGCACCTTTCGGAACCTTATTGGCTGAATGAAGAGGTTTACTTGATATGTGGGGCTGCTGCAACATCCAGGGAGCGTATATATCCTGCTGCTCCTCACTACTCTTCATTGTCCCGGTAGTAGACTTAGCCTTGGGTAACTCTGTATCCTACCATGGGTAGGGAAAATAGAATATCTTGCAAGACTATGTCCGTCACTCACCGTTAGTTACCCCACTTAAAATAAGGAGGACCCAAGGGCACTGGAATAGGAATGGAAACTTAACCCCTTTTGGTTAGTGATACCAGGAGTGGCCACAGGGTGGAACAAGCAGCGAATCGATTTATGAGGAAAACAGGGACACAGCAGGTTCTTCCAGTGTATGGAGGTGACAAAGGGATGTATAAGAGGAGAAGCTATAAACAATAGCCTATGCAAAAACAACTCAATTGTAACTTTAATGACTGTTCTTATAATTGTAATCGCAATTCTTCAATAAAAAATTATTAAAAAAAAAGAGAAGCCTATAAACTTTAAGTACCACTAAAAGCAAGTCCAGAGAAAGTAGATAAGGCTGTGCATTTAGAAATGAGGCAAGCAGGAGGCTTTTATACCAACCCCACCACAGACCCAGGATCGCAGCATAAAGCCCAAAGCACCTTGAACTAGCACCTACTAGAGGTGGTGAATAGAAAGAGGGCATTTGCTAAAGGACGCTACTTTGAGGAGGGGGAAAAAGTAGGCACACTGCTGTCAGTAATCATAAAGCCCAGCAGGGGACCTCACACATCAATGCTAAAAGACAATGGGTCAACAGAGGCAAGATACAAGTGGCATATTGGAAGTCCTGGAGGACTATTACTCCTCACTTTACAAATCCCACACAAACCCGTCAGAGGATGAGATATTAGAGTTTATATTCGACTTAAACCTACCAAGGCTTCAGAGACGACAGCTGCACTCGATGGCCCATGACGGTAGAGGAAACTGGAAGCGGTTGGTAGGGTCGATGGCCTACCGGAGGGGAACGGCTTGCCAGTAGAAATATATAAAAAGTATAGTGAGTTGCTCTTCCAGAGACTGCTACAGGTATTACAGACTCATGGACAAGGGGACACTACCCCCTCGCTGCGGGAGGCCACCATAGTGGTATCCCAAAGGAAGGTAAGGACCCCACACACCAGATTCTATATTAGACCCATATTCCTCCTTTCGGCAGACGTGAAGATCTCGCCAAGGCCTCTCAAACCGTTTATGTGACAGGTCATAACATCCATTCATCCATCCGGTTCAGACAGGCTTATTGTCCAAAAAAGTCCACCTCCATCAATATAGACGGCTCTTTCTGAGTCTCCAGATTCCCTCTGACAATGCTGGAAATAGGGATTTTGTTCGCTCAACGCGGCCAAGACGTTCGACAGCATAGAATGGCGGTTCTTGTGGCTACAATGCATATAGGCTTTGGCGAGGGTTTCATATCATGGGTCAAAGTATTATATCTAACCCTCTGGACGAGTGCGGGCAAATGGAGCACTGCAAAACCATTCCGGTTATATCGTGGAACAAGGCAGGGATGTCCCCTGTTGCCATTGTATTCACCATAGCTGTCGAACCCTTGGCTGCGGCGATACGCATCGGCCTGATGTGAGGGTTTTTTTTTAAATATGGCTTACTGCACAGTAAAATTGCATTATATGCGGACGCTGCCTTGTTGTTTCTTGGTCTCTGTGCACAGTACTGGGTTTGTGAGAAATTTGGGAACTATTGGGGGGCTTACTGTAAACTGACATAAGTCGGCTATTTTACCTGTGGACCCATTGGAGAGGGCCTCCTGGAGACAGATCTCCTGATATCCCGGATAGTTCATCAATTTCGCTAACCTGGAACAGGTCACAGCTAGGGTTGGGGACTTTGAGGAATTGAACCTTTCTCCTTAGCCAAAAACTGAAGTCCAAAATTGTAGCATGGGGGTAAACTCCCTTTATCAGTACTAGGTCGCACAAACGTAATTAAAATGGTAGCGGATGCACAGATGCTATATGAATTACATAACTCTCCGGTTTGGCTTCCAATTGCCAGATTTCACAGGATCAATGGCTTTGCTCAGAGACTTGATATGGGGGAAAGGGGCAACCAAGGATTAGTTTGGAGACCCTACAGAGGCCCAAAACAGATGGGGGATTAGCTTACTGCCAAATCCTGGTAGATATTAACTTGGCAGCTCAGGGAATGGGTGGGGAGATAATGTGGTACAGTCTACGGTGGCCAACATGATAGGACATCATTTGTGTGCAGCAGATCTATAATGGCACTGGAGAATGGCAAATTTAAGACAGGATCCCATTACACACTTTCCAACCAATCTTAATGTCTGGGCGAGGTGATTGATGAAACAAATGAGGGGAGTTCAGGGGCTACTGAGTATTACCTTTATGGCCCATAATCCCTTTCTAAAAGAATTCCAAAATTTAGAGGGTACGGTCTTTTGGGAGAGAGAGGTATAGTACGGGTGACTCAATTGGTATCTGAAGCCAATATTAAAACCTTCCAACAACTCCAGGAGGAAGTATCGTTGGGGAATAGAGACTTTTTTAGAATCTTCAGCTTAAAACATGCTTTTGAGAAACAGTCCCAATCCGTATCTATGACACCTCAGAGAGACGCGCTAATGCTGAACACAGGGCCGCATCTGCCATGAGGCGAGATGAAAATCTCGCCTCAGGCGGCCAGATTGCGGGGGTACCTGAACCGGGCGGCGAAAATTCGCCGTTCTAAAGTGGGCGATTCAGGCGTCCATTAACGCCCGAATCGCCCACCAGCTAAATAAATCGAGCCTGCTCTTTAAGACACAGGCGCGATAATATGCGGAGCGACGCAGCGCCTTTCCGGCTGCTGCGTTGCTCCGTTCTAATCAGTGACACACGTTCATGACGTCACAACGCCTGTGTCACTGTGCGGAGCCGCGGCTCACAGGAGAGAGCCGCTGATGAAGAACGGAGCCGCGTGCCGAGGGAGCAGCGCCTGCAGGTATGATTTGATTATTTTCATGCACTTTGATTAATCTAATCTGGTGATAAGGGGGAGTGGGGGCCATAATTGTCAATAATGTGTGTGGGGGTGTGATAGCTATACGTGCCATACTGTTTTATACTGTGGGGTGGGCGGGGGGAGGGGCTGTAAACATATTGGGGCCATAATTGCATATACTGGGGGGTGCTGTAGGCATTAATGTGGCACATACTGTGTTTTATACGGTGTGGGGGGTGGGTATATATTATTGGGGCCATAATTGTTCATATACTGGAGGGGGGTGCTGTTTACAGTGATGTGGTCATAATGTTTTCTACTGTGGGGGGGGGGGGGTGGTTGATATATTATATGGGGGCCATAATGTCTGTTATTACTGGGGGGGGGGGGGGATGGGGGGGGTTGATGATATTATATGGGCCCATAATTGTTTTATACTGTCGGGGCGGGGGGGGGGGGGCGTTGTTTGATATATTATATGGGGCCATAATTGTTTATAATTGTGTGGGCTGGGGTGGTACTGGTGGGGTTGGTGGTGGGGGTGTGAGTATAGTATTTGGGGGCCAGAATGTGTTTATATGTGTGTGTGGGTGTGTGTGGGGGGTTATATATGTATATGGGCCACATTTCAGCTGGGGGGTAAACAGTATTATTACTAAGCGTGGGGGGGCTGGATGGATCAGTATTTATAAGCTGGGCGGACGATATGGGGAGCGGAGAAGGGGACGCCCCCCATAGCGCCATATATACCCCCCTTAGCTCCTCGACCTATTTCCCCGAGTCAGTCATTGGTCCTGGGTATCTCCCCTTCGTACCCCCTTCACCATGTGGGGGATGTATATGGGGACAGTATATTAATAGCTGGGGGGTGTATAGGGGGGGTCAGTATATTACTAGCTGGGGGGCTGTATATGGGGTACAGATATACTATAGCTGGGGGCTGTATTATGGGGTACAGTATATTAAAGCTGGGGGGCTGTATAGAGATATAGTAATTACTAAGCTGGGGAGGGAGGCCGTGTATATTCAGGTACAGTATATACTTAAGCTGGGGGGATGTATAGTGGGATACAGTATATATCTAAGCTGGGGGCTTATATGGGATACAGTATATTACTAACGCTGGGGGACGTCATATGGGCACGTAGATACTAAGTGCGGGCTGTATATGGGATAAAGGATATTATAAGTGGGGGCTGTATATGGGGTACAGTATATATAAGCGGGTTTTGGGGGCGTATATGGGATACAGTATGATACTAAGCTTGGGGGGGACTGTATATGGGAACTTATAATATTACAAGCTGGGGGCTGGATAATCGGATAAGGTATATTACTAGTGGGGGATGTATATGCGAGATACAGTATATACTGAGGAGGGGAACGTATATGCGAGATACTGTATATTACTAAGCTGGGGGGGCTGTATATGAATATATCATTATTTTACATTACATCAAGGGTGTAAGCACTGAAAGTTTATTAAAATCACATGTAAATAATAACAGGTGGAGAATAGTAGTGATAGGTTAAACGATTACTTGCATCATGTGCTATATAAAGAATTATTAGCCCCCCCTGTATATAACCAGCCAGTCCCCCCAACATACAGCCTACAAGCCACCCAGCATATAGCCAGCCCCCCCCCTGTATCTAGCCAAACAATCCCACCAGTATAAAGCCAGGGACTGATTTGGCAACCTCTGTGCAGCACTGTGTAATCTGTGTGTACTATATAAACAATTATTAGCCCCCCTGTCAGCCAGTCCCCCCAACATACAGCCTCCAAGCCACCCAGCATATAGCCAGCCAACCTCCCACCCCAGTATACAGCCAGCCCCCTATATATAGCCAAACAGTCCCACCAGTATAAAGCCAGGGACTGATTTGGCAAGCTCTGTGCAGCGCTGTGTAATCTGTGTGCGCTATATAAATAATAATTATTATTATCCCCCCTGTATATAGCCAGACAGCCTCACCCCCAGTATATAAACAGCCTGCCCCCCCCCCCCTGTTTAACTCTTTATATAAAGACTTATTTGTATAAAAATACTTCAAATTAGCATCTTTTCCACATTTCTATTTGGTATCCAATTATATATTTGCAAAAATAAAAATATACTAAGGCTAAC
This sequence comes from Engystomops pustulosus, assembly GCA_019512145.1. Taxonomy (NCBI): domain Eukaryota; kingdom Metazoa; phylum Chordata; class Amphibia; order Anura; family Leptodactylidae; genus Engystomops; species Engystomops pustulosus. The sequence continues at coordinate 176,785,022 of CM033642.1, read as the reverse complement.
ACCACATGAGCAATTTACTAAATACATTGAATGGACTCCTATATTCCAGCAACACTACTTCCCCAGAACAAGCAGATTCTCCTTTATAGTTGTATAAAGTATCACTTTTCCTGCAGACCAAAAAAGCATCGTTTTTTGGTAGAATTTCTTTGGTGACTAAGGGCTCATTCAGACGAGCTAAAATCCATATGCGGTTTGTTTTTTCTCAAATGTTTAGACAACAACTGAGCTGAGTAGGAAGTAGATTAAAAACTGATACTTTTTTTGTGGACATGGAAAAAAAGGAATGACATACGGATGTGAAAAAAAAACTATGCAGACACTTTACGGACTGAATGAGGATATAACACGTCTGCATTATGTTCAGAATCTCCCATTTGAATGATCCCTACAAATGCGATGGTAGTAGTGCTGAAACTGTATTAAAGGGAACCTGATAGGGGCGTGGCCTAGCGGAGCATGCGATAAAATGCGAGCAGCGGAGCTCCCGTCTGAGATCCTGCTAATATCCTGTCACTGGACCGCAATAAGAGCGAGACTCACCCCAAACCGTGACGGAATTGATCCGGTAAACCGCTGAAGCACATCTAGCTGAACAGATGCCGTCCAAGGGCCGGAATAACAGCAAAACTGGCCGTCTGCTGGACTTCCAAGATGGTGCTGGTCCCTCCACCCCAGCCACGAGGAAGCAGAGAGATATAGCCGGGCGCCTGGAGCAGTTTGCAAGGAAGGAGACCAGCGTGGGTAGGTGAGATCCCAGCAGGAGCTGGTCCCCAGACGTCCCAGATCTAAGGAGGCTATGGATATACAGTCCGAGGCAGATATGTTGTACGATCCTGAAATGGAGGTGCGGAGCCCTAGGCCTACTAAAAAGTCTTCCCAGCCTGCTCCGGAACCTACGATATGGGACGTGCTGAAGGCCGTTTTCAAGTGTAATTCAACTATTACATCGCTGGTGCAGCAGGTGGGTGGCATGAGAGAGAAGCTATCCATAATGAGACTAGATGTCCATAAGATCTCAGAGAGAACTACTGAGGTGGAGCATCGTACTTCAAGATGATATGGCAAAATATAAAAGAGCCTCTAAAATGGAGATAATGGCGCTATGGGAAAAAACTGATGATCTGGAAAATAGAGCCAGGTGCAATAATGTAAGGCTGGTGGGGTTCCCGGAAAAGGTAGAAGGCTAGAACCTGATGGCGTACATTGAAGAGTGGCTCCTACAAAAATTCGGTAAAGATGCCTTGTCTCCATTATATGCTATTGAAAGAGCCCATAGAGTGCCTACACGCCCATTGGCTCCGGGAAGACCACCAAGACCCATTTTGGCTAAAGTGCTCCACTTTAAAGATAGAGACACTAACTGTAAACGGCTCCAAGGTCTCCCTTTTTCCGGACCACTCCGTAGAAGTACAAAAGCGCCAGGTCAAGTTCTTAGACATCAAGAGACGCCTCCAGAACCTCCAAGTGCCTTACTCTATGACAGTGATGGCGAACCTTTTAGATACAGAGTGCCCAAACTGCAACCAAAACCCACTTTTATGTCGCAAAGTGCCAACATGACAATTTGGGCAGTACCCCATTGATCTCTGCTGTATCACAAGTTTCAATCGTATTGGTGTCCTGAAGACACCAATACAATAGAAAGCAGGAGACATTTGGATTGTAGCTTCCCTCCAGGCTCCCCTGAACAGGAAGAATCAGGGGACCCAATGCAGGAGCTCCAAAGATAATCCATCTCTGCCCACACCTTCTCGCTCCTCCTGTAGTCCTGGCAGCCAAGTAGGTGTCTTGGACTGAAGGAGGAAGCCTTGAGTCCTATCTGGTAAATTCTGTGCTGGGTGCCCACAGAAAGGGCTCCGAGTGCCACCTCTGGCACCCGTGCCATAGGTTCGCCACCACTGCTCTATGATGTTTCCGGCCAAGCTGCGGGTGGTTGCACTGGGGACCACACACTTCTTTGAGGACCCGTCCTCGGCCTTGCTGTGGCTGGATCAGCATGAAGGGCAGCTACGTGTCCCCGAGGCAGCAGAATGAATAAGCTTCAAGAGGACTGAATAAAGGTTTAGTTGCTTCACTTAATGGGGGAGCCTGAGTTCATATTTTGTTGATGTTTATTTGATGTGGGTCATGGCGTTTCTCTTATCCTCCCTTTCCCGGCCGCTAGCTGGTATGGCGACCAAAGTAGGGAAGACGGGTACCGCCAACGGCTCTCGGTACTCAAGAATTGTTAGAGGCGATTATGAGCTATCTGTATTACCGTGCACTACTGATGCATGCCCACATGGTATTCCTTTGGAGTTTGGCTCCGAGAAGTGCCTATATAGCAAAGACGGGCATGGTGTTTTGGGGAGACGGGAGGGGGGAGTTAGGAGTTTGGTACTGCCGGTCCTTTAAACAAATGATGGTAGCACTTGTTTGGTTAAGGGTGAAAGGGACATAACAAGAGTCTCTCATGGATGCTGTTCATTTATTATGGAAAGGGGAGCTATGTCCTCATGCATACCAATAATTAGTTGAAATGTTCAAGGCCTCGCGGACACTACTTGGAATAGTCCAATACCTTCTGAGACAAAGGCCGGCAATATATTGCTTGCAGGAGACTCATATGACACCCGATTGAATATCACAGATGCAAAAAAGATGGATGGGGTTTGAATGCCATGCTGTGTTTTCTGCATATGCTAGAGGGGTTAGCATTTTATTACACAAAGATGTGCCGTTTGAGTGCTCTGACAAGATAATTGATAGTGAGGGGAGGTTTATAGGGCTCCACTGTAAAATTGGAACACGAGTAATGGTCCATTTATGCCCCCCCCCCCCACCGATCTCGTATGATCATCGGTAACAACGTATGCTGTTGGGATTTATGGGTAAACACCCGGGATTGCCCTGCCTAATTGTGGGAGATTTCAACAACGTTCCTCATGGTGACTGGGATAGGAGTGGGATGAGTAGGGCGCCCACGCAGCAAGGGCCTGCACCCTTCGGAACCCTATTGGCTGAAGTAGGTTTACTTGATATGTGGCGGCTGCAACATCCAGGGGAGCGTATATACTCCTGCTGCTCCTCCACCTACTCTTTATTGTCCCGGATAGACTTAGCCTTGGGTAACTCTGGTATCCTACCATGGGTAGGGGAAATAGAATATCTTGCTAGATCTATGTCCGATCACTCACCGTTAGTTACCCCACTTACAATATAGGAGGACCCAAGGGCACGGAATAGGATATGGAAACTTAACCCCTTTTGGTTAGTGATACCAGGAGTGGCCACAGGGGTGGAACAAGCAGCGAATCGATTTATAGAGGAAAACAGGGGCACAGCAGGTTCTTCCAGTGTATGGGAGGTGACAAAGGGATGTATAAGAGGAGAAGCCTATAAACAATAGCCTATGCAAAAACAACTCAATTGTAACTTTAATGACTGTTCTTATAATTGTAAATCGCAATTCTTCAATAAAAAATTATTTAAAAAAAAAGAGAAGCCTATAAACTTATAAGTACCACTAAAAGCAAGTCCAGAGAAGTAGATAAGGCTGTGCATTTAGAAATGAGGCAAGCAGGAGGCTTTTATTACCAACCCCACCCCACAGACCCAGGATCGCATGCATAAAGCCCAAAGCACCTTGAACTAGCACCTACTAGAGGTGGCGAATAGAAAGAGGGCATTTGCTAAAGGACGCTACTATGAGGAGGGGGAAAAAGTAGGGCACCTGCTGTCAGTAATCACTAAAGCCCAGCAGGGGACCTCACACATCTCTATGCTAAAAGACAATGGGGTCAACAGAGGCAAGATACAAGTGGCATATTGGAAGTCCTGGAGGACTATTACTCCTCACTTTACAAATCCCACACAAACCCGTCAGAGGATGAGATATTAGAGTTTATATCCGACTTAAACCTACCAAGGCTATCAGAGACTGACAGAGTTGCACTCGATGGCCCACTGACGGTAGAGGAACTGGAAGCGGTGGTAGGGTCGATGGCTAATGACAAGGCCCCCGGAGGGGACGGCTTGCCAGTAGAAATATATAAAAAGTATAGTGAGTTGCTCCTTCCAGAGCTGCTACAGGTATTTACAGACTCCATGGACAAGGGGACACTACCCCCCTCGCTGCGGGAGGCCACCATAGTGGTCATCCCAAAGGAAGGTAAGGACCCCACAACACCAGATTCATATAGACCCATATTCCTCCTTTCGGCAGACGTGAAGATCCTCGCCAAGGCCCTCTCAAACCGTTTAGTGAAGGTCATAACATCCATCATCCATCCGGTTCAGACAGACTTTATGTCCAAAAAGTCCACCTCCATCAATATTAGACGGCTCTTTCTGAGTCTCCAGATTCCCTCTGACAATGCTGGAAATAGGGCTATTTTGTTGCTCAACGCGGCCAAGACGTTCGACAGCATAGAATGGCGGTTCTTGTGGCTTACAATGCATATAGGCTTTGGCGAGGGTTTCATATCATGGGTCAAAGTATTATATTCTAACCCTCTGGCACGAGTGCGGGCAAATGGAGCACTGTCAAAACCATTCCGGTTATATCGTGGAACAAGGCAGGTCCCCTGTTGCCATTGTTATTCACCATAGCTGTCGAACCCTTGGCTGCGGCGATACGCATCGCGCCTGATGTGATGGGTTTTAAATATGGCTTACTGCACAGTAAAATTGCATTATATGCGGACGATGCCTTGTTGTTTCTTGGTCTCTGTGCACAGTACTGGGTTTGTTGGAGAAATTTGGGAACTTATGGGGGCTTACTGTAAACTGGCATAAGTCGGCTATTTTACCTGTGGACCCATTGGAGAGGGCCTTGGAGACAGATCTTCCAGATATCCCGGTAGTTCATCAATTTCGCTACCTAGGCATACAGGTCACAGCTAGGGTTGGGGACTTTGAGGAATTGAACCTTTCTCCCTTAGTTCAAAAACTGAAGTCCAAAATTGTAGCATGGGGTAAACTCCCTTTATCAGTAATAGGTCGCACAAACGTAATTAAAATGGTAGCGATGCCACAGATGCTATATGAATTACATAACTCTCCGGTTTGGCTTCCAATTGCCAGATTTCACAGGATCAATGCTTTGCTCAGAGACTTGATATGGGGAAAGGGGCAACCAAGGATTAGTTTGGAGACCCTACAGAGGCCCAAAACAGATGGGGGATTAGCTCTGCCAAATCCTTGGCTATATTACTTGGCAGCTCAGGGACTGGGTGGGGAGATAATGTGGTACAGTCTACGGTGGCCAACATGATAGGACATCATTTGTGTGCAGCAGATCTATTAATGGCACTGGAGAATGGCAAATTTAAGACAGGATCCCATTACCACACTTTCCATAATTCTTAATGTCTGGGCGAAGGTGAAACAACTGAGGGGAGTTCATGGGCTTACTGAGTATTTACCTTTATGGCATAATCCCTTTCTAAAAGAATTCCAAAATTTAGAGGGTACGGTCTTTTGGGAGAGAGTAGGTATAGTACGGGTGACTCAATTGGTATCTGAAGCCAATATTAAAACCTTCCAACAACTCCAGGAGGACGTCTCGTTGGGGAATAGAGACTTTTTTAGATATCTTCAGCTAAAACATGCTTTTGAGAAACAGTCCCAATCCGTATCTATGACACCTCAGAGAGACGCGCTAATGCTGAACACAGGGCCGCATCTGCCATGAGGCGAGATGAAAATCTCGCCTCAGGCGGCAGATTGCGGGTCCCTGTACCGGGCGGCGAAATTCGCCGCTCTAAAGTGGGCGATTCAGGCGTCCATTAACGCCCGAATCGCCCACCAGCTAAATAAACAATTGAAGAGTGGCTCCTACAAATTCTGGTAAGATGCTTGTTCCTTATATGCTATTGAAGAGCCCATAGAGTGCCTACACGCCCATTGGCTCCGGGAAGACCACCAAGACCCATTTTGGCTAGTGCTCCACTTTAAAGATAGAGACACTAAATGTAAACGGCTCCAAGGTCTCCCTTTTTCCGGACCACTCCGTAGAAGTACAAAAGCGCCAGGTCAAGTTCTTAGACATCAAGAGACGCCTCCAGAACCCAAGTGCCTTACTCTATGACAGTGTGGCGAACTTTAGATAAGAGTGCCCAAACTGCAACCAAAACCCACTTTTATGTCGCAAAGTGCCAACATGACAATTGGAGTACCCCATTGATCTCTGCGATCACAAGTTTCAATCGTATTGGTGTCCTGAAGACACCAATACAATAGAAAGCAGGAGACATTTGGATTGTAGCTTCCCTCCAGGCTCCCCTGAACAGAAGAATCAGGGGAACAATGCAGGAGCTCCAAAGATAATCCATCTCTGCCCACACCTTCTCGCTCCTCCTGTAGTCCTGGCAGCCAAGTAGGTGTCTTGGACTGAAGGAGGAAGCCTTGAGCCTATCGGTAAATTCTGTGTGGTTTGCCCACAGAAAGGGCTCCGAGTGCCACCTCTGGCACCCGTGCCATAGGTCGCCACCACGCTCTATGATGTTTCCGGCCAAGTGCGGGGTGTTGCACTGGGGACCACAACTTCTTGAGGACCCGTCCTCGGCTTGCTGTGGCTGGATCCGCATGAAGGGCAGCTACGTGTCCCCGAGGCAGCAGAATGAATAAGCTTCAGAGGACTGAATAAAGGTTTGTTGCTTCACTTAAGGGGAGCTGAGCTGAGTTCATATTTTGTTGATGTTTATTGATGTGGGTCATGGCGTTCTCTTATCCTCCCTTTCCCGGCCGCTAGCTGGTATGGCGACCAAAGTAGGGAAGAGTGTACCGCCAACGGCTCTCGGACTCAAGAATGTTAGAGGCGAATATGAGCTATCTGTATTACACGTGCACTACTGATGCATGCCCAAATGGTATTCCTTTGGAGTTTGGTCTGAGAAGACTTATAGCAAAGACGGGCATGGTGTTTTGGGGAGACGGGAGGGGGAGTTAGGAGTTTGGTACGCCGCGTCCTTTAAACAAAAATGATGGTAGCACTTGTTTGGTTAAGGGTGAAAGGGACATAACAAGAGTCTCAGGATGCTGTTCATTTATTATGGAAAGGGGAGCTATGTCCTCATGCATACCAATAATTAGTTGAAATGTTCAAGGCCTCGCGGACACTACTTGGAATAGTCCAATACCTTCTGAGGCAAAGGCCGGCAATATATTGCTTGCAGAGAGACTCATATGACACCCGATTGAATATCACAGATGCAAAAAAGATGGATGGGGTTTGAATGCCATGCTGTGTTCTCTGCATATGTTAGAGGGTTAGATTTATTACACAAGATGTGCCGTTTGAGTGCTCTGACAATATAATGATATGAGGGGAGGTTTATAGGGCTCCACTGTAAAATTGGACACGAGTAATGGTCCATTATGCCCCCCCCCCCCGTACTCCAATGAAGTGCTAAACCTGCTGTTGGGATTTATGGATAAACACCGGGGATTGCCCTGCCTAATTGTGGGAGATTTCAACACAGTTCCTCATGGTGACTGGGATAGGAGTGGGATGAGGGGCGCCCACGCAGCAAGGGCCGACACTTTCGGAACCTTATTGGCTGAAGTGGTTTACTTGATATGTGGCGGCTGAAACATCCAGGGGAGCGTATATACTCCTGCTGCTCCTCCACCTATCTTCATTGTCCCGGATAGAATTAGCCTGTGGTAACTTGGTATCCTACCATGGGTAGGGAAAATAGAATATCTTGCAAGATATATGTCCGATCACTCACCGTTAGTTACCCCACTTACAATATAGGAGGACCCAAGGGCACGGAATAGGATATGGAAACTTAACCCCTTTTGGTAGTGATACAGGAGTGGCCACAGGGGTGGAACAAGCAGCGAATCGATTTATAGAGGAAAACAGGGACACAGCAGGTTCTTCCAGTGTAGGGGAGGTGACAAAAAGGATGTATAAGAGGGAAGCCTATAACAATAGCCTATGCAAAAACAACTCAATTGTAAATTTAATGACTGTTCTATAATTGTAAATCGCAATTCTTCAATAAAAAATTATTTAAAAAAAAAGAGAAGCCTATAAACTTATAAGTACCACTAAAGCAAGTCCAGAGAAGTAGATAAGGCTGTGCATTTAGAAATGAGGCAAGCAGGAGGCTTTTATTACCAACCCACCCCACAGACCAGGATCGCATGCATAAAGCCCAAAGCACCTTGAACTAGCACCTACTAGAGGTGGTGAATAGAAAGAGGGCATTTGCTAAAGGACGCTACTTGAGGAGGGGGAAAAAGTAGGGCACCTGCGTCAGTAATCACTAAAGCCCAGCAGGGGACCTCACACATCTCAATGCTAAAAGACCATGGGGTCAACAGAGGCAAGATACAAGTGGCATATTGGAAGTCCTGGAGGACTATTACTCCTCACTTTACAAATCCCACACAACCGTCAGAGGATGAGATATTAGAGTTTATATCCGACTTAAACTACCAGGCTATCAGAGACTGACAGCTGCACTCGATGGCCATGACGGTAGAGGAACTGGAAGCGTGGTAGGGGTCGATGGCCACGGAGGGGACGGCTGCCAGTAGAAATATATAAAAAGATAGTGAGTTGCTCCTTCCAGAGCTGCTACAGGTATTTACACGACTCCATGGACAAGGGACACTACCCCCCTCGCTGCGGGAGGCCACCATAGTGGTCATCCCAAAGGAAGGTAAGGACCCCACAACAACCAGATTCATATAGACCCATATTCCTCTTTCGGCAGACGTGAAGATCCTCGCCAAGGCCCTCTCAAACCGTTAGGAAGGTCATAACATCCCATATCCATCCGTTCAGAAAGGCTTTATGTCAAAAAGTCCACCTCCATCAATATTAGAGGCTCTTTCTGAGTCTCCAGATTCCCTCGACATGCTGGAAATAGGGCTATTTTGTGATCAACGCGGCCAAGACGTTCGACAGCATAGAATGGCGGTTCTTGTGGCTTACAATGCATATAGGCTTTGGCGAGGGTTTCATATATGGGTCAAAGTATTATATTAACACTCTGGAGAGTGCGGGCAAATGGAGCACTGTCAAACCATTCCGGTTATATCGTGGAACAAGGCAGGATGTCCCCTGTTGCCATTGTTATTCACCACTAGCTGTCGAACCCTTGGCTGCGGCTCGCATCGCGCCTGTGTGATGGGTTTTTAAATATGGCTACTGACAGTAAAATTGCATTATATGCGGACGATGCCTTGTGTTTTTGGTCTCTGTGCACAGTACTGGGTGTTGTGGAGAAATTGGGAACTTATGGGGCTTACTGTAAACTGACATAAGTCGGCTATTTACCTGTGGACCCATTGGAGAGGGCCTTGGAGACAGATCTTCCTGATATCCCGGTAGTTCATCAATTTCGCTACCAGGCATACAGGTCACAGCTAGGGTTGGGGACTTTGAGGAATTGAACCTTTCTCCCTTAGTCCAAAAACTGAAGTCCAAATTGTAGCATGGGGTGGTAAACTCCTTTATCAGTAATAGGTCGCACAAACGTAATTAAAATGGTGTAGCGATGCCACAGATGTATATGAATTACATAACTCTCCGGTTTGGCTTCCAATTGCCAGAATTTCACAGGATCAATGCTTTGCTCAGAGATTGATATGGGGAAAGGGGCAACCAAGGATTAGTTTGGAGACCCTACAGAGGGCCCAAAACAGATGGGGGATTAGATCTGCCAAATCCTTGGCTATATTACTTGGCAGCTCAGGGACGGGTGGGGAGATAATGTGGTACAGTCTACGGTGGCCAACATGATAGGACATCATTTGTGTGCAGCAGATCTATTAATGGCAATGGAGAATGGCAAATTTAAGACAGGATCCCATTACCACACTTTCCATAATTCTTAATGTCTGGGCGAAGGTGAAACAACGAGGGGAGTTCATGGCTACTGAGTATTTACCTTTATGGATAATCCCTTTCTAAAGAATTCCAAAATTAGAGGGTACGGTCTTTGGAGGGAGAGAGTAGGTATAGTACGGGTGACTCATTGGTATCTGAAGCCAAATTTAAACCTTCCAACAACTCCAGGAGGACGTCTCGGGGGATAGAGACTTTTTAGATATTCTTCAGCTAAAACATGCTTTTGAGAAACAGTCCCAATCCGTATCTATGACACTCAGAGAGAAGCGCTAATGCTGAAACACAGGGCCGCATCTGCATGAGGCGAGATGAAAAATCCGCCTCAGGCGGCAGTTGCGGGTCCCTGTACGGGCGGCGAAATTCGCCGCTCTAAAGTGGGGATTCAGGCGTCATTAACGCCCGAATCGCCCACCAGCTAAATAAATCGAGCCTGTCTCTAAGATCAGGCGCGATTATATGCGGAGCGACGCAGCGCCTTTCCGGCTGCTGCGTTGCTCCGTTCTAATCAGTGACACAGACGTCATGACGTCACAACGCTGTGTCACTGTGCGGAGCCGCGGCTACAGGAGAGCCGCGTGAAGAACGGAGCCGCGTGCCGAGGGAGCAGCTGCCTGCAGGTATGATTTGATTATTTTTCATGCACTTGATTAATTCTAATCTGGCTGATAAGGGGGAGTGGGGGCCATAATTGTCATATACTGTGTGTGGGGGGTGTATACGTTATACGTGGCCATACTTGTTTTATACTGTGGGGGCTGTATACATTATATGGGGCCATAAATTGTATATACTGGTGGTGCTGTATGCATTATATGTGCCATACTGTTGTTTATACTGTGTGGGGGGTATATATTATATGGGGCCATAATTGTCATATACTGGAGGGGGTGCTGTTTACATTATATGTGGCCATAATTGTTTTATACTGGGGGGGGGGGGGGGGGTTGATATATTATATGGGGCCATAATTGTTTTATACTGGGGGGGGGGGGGGGGTTGATATATTATATGGGGCCATAATTGTTTTATACTGTCGGGGGGGGGGGGGTGTTTGATATATATATGGGCCATAATTGTTTATACTGTGGCTGTGGGGTGGGGGGGGGTGATATATTATATGGGGCCAGAATTGTTTTATACTGTGTGTGTGTGTGTGTGGGGGGTTATATATTTATATGGGGCCACATTTCAGCTGGGGGGTAAACAGTATATTACTAAGCTGGGGGGGCTGTATATGGGATTCAGTATATTACTAAGCTGGGAGGCTGTATATGGGGTACAGTATATTACTAAGTGGGGGGATGTGGATGTATATGGGATAAAGTATATTACTAAGCGGGGGGCGATATGGGGTACAGTATATTACTAAGCTGGGGGGCTGTATATGGGGTACAGTATATTACTAAGCTGGGGCTGTATATGGGGTACAGTATATTACTAAGCTGGGGGGCTGTATATATGATATAGTATATTACTAAGCTGGGAGGAGGCTGTATATGGGGTACAGTATATTACTAAGCTGGGGGATGTATATGGGATACAGTATATTACTAAGCTGGGGGGCTGTTATGGGATACAGTATATTACTAAGCTGGGGGGATGTATATGGGATACAGTATATTACTAAGCTGCGGGGCTGTATATGGGATACAGTATATTACTAAGCTGGGGGCTGTATATGGGGTACAGTATATACTAGCTGGGGGTGTAATGGGATACAGTATATACTAAGCTGGGGGACTGTATATGGGTATATATATTACTAAGCTGGGGGGCTGTAATAGGATACAGTATATACTAAGCTGGGGGGATGTATAGGGATACAGTATATACTGAGCGGGGGAACTGTATATTGCGATACTGTATATTACTAAGCTGGGGGGGCTGTATATTAGATATATCTAATATTTACATTAATCAGGGTAGCACTGAAATAAAATCACAGTAACAAATACAGGGTGGAGTATATTAGTGATAGGATACAATAGATTACTTTGCATTTTAAACCAATGTTGGGGGGTCTGTATAATAAATTGGGGGTGTGTGTATATTGATTGGTGCTGTGTATGCTATAATTCCAGTAGAATATATATAATGAAGGGATGTTTTATATGTGTGAGTGGAGAGTGCGGTCAGTGTGTTGTGAGGGGTATATACTTCATACTGTAAGTGACTGTGGTATTTTTAGGGATGCGGGTGGAGATTTGGATGCTGCACGGAGCTGAAGATATCTGGCCATGAATTCACCTGTGATGGATTGGAGAACCCGGAATAAAGTCCTCCTGATGGAAGAGATTGTCATCTATAAGGTACTAGATGCCACTAATGCCTCTCAGATCCTGTAGTCAGTCACACAGTGTCAGTGTGCTGTCTGTAGGATTGTTAATTGTTAGTAAAGTTTAAGGATTTACTTAACAGGGAGTGGGGGCAGCATTTTAATATTCGCCTCAGGCAGAAAATATGCTAGAATCGGCCCTGGCTGAACATAGCTAAAAATGATCATGCGGCTGGGCTTATTTCACTACTGTATCAACTACTGCTTTGTAAATGTTCTTGTAGGTTTTGTTATGAAAAAACTTAACAAAAAAGATCTGATTTTAAAAAAAGGGAACCTGATAGCAGAAATTCTGTTTAACAACATACTGTCAGTGGTTCCTTAGGACAAACACCTTCAAATTCATGTTTCTTTAATGGTCCAGTGTGGTGGCATGCTCTGAAAAATCAACTATGAAGTGAGAATGGAAATTGGTTGTATGAAGTTAAGGAGGAGGATAGTTTACCAATGAATTCTCCTCACCTTAGAATGTCCTCTTTACTCTATTTGATTGCTCTGCATTCATTGATAATAATTAACCATCTCTCAGCAGATGGGGCAGTCTAAAGCAGGGAAAGACAAACTTGCTAAACTCTCTGCCTTTGTGATTTTATACAATCAATAGAAATCTCACTTCAAAGCCCATTTTCTGCACAATGTCACAGCAGTGGCATGAAAGAAACATGGTGTGGGAGTTGTTTAGCTGCTTCACAACATACTTTTAATGGATTATTAGGTCAATTGCTGCTTACCGGTTCCCATAAAATAGGACAGAACCTGGTGACATGGTCCCTTTAAGATTACATTACTCAATTATGAAAACAGATATGTACACATTTATTTTAAGACTACTTTGCTATTAAGGACATATTATGTTTAAGAACTAGGCCAGATCCCTATAAATTCAAAGATAATATATCAAAACATTTGGATGGATTATTATTAAGCCCCCTTGGTTATCAACACCATAATAGAAGATTGTTGGTAGCAGCACAGTCTGAGAAATTTAAGTCTCCAAAAGCTGGTTACATCCAAACTACTCTCAGGGCTACGGGACGCAATTGTAATTTATTTTACTAAATTATCATAAATAATGTTGTCACTCTGCCACTTTGTTCACAATCCCTGGCGGAAACTAGAGCGCATTTTCACAGATTACTGGGAAGGTGGTATTAATGTGCAGCACAGACCAGTGATTTCTTAGATGAAACTTAATTTTAACACAAAACAAAAATGACAGCATTTATAGGTAGTGTTAGAAATCTCGTATTAAATATTAAATCTTTCCCATGTCCTTTAATATGTTCTTCCAAATATAGAAGGACTCAGGGTAATTATTATAAAAAGTTACGTTTATTGTCGTTGTCCAGGTTGTAGAATACAGAGAACTTGTGCAGATTATTAGTCATGTGTTACAGTCAGTCCATGAAATTATGTTCTGGTGAAGGCTTCATCATCTTGTGTTGGTCTTTCTTCCTCCATTCTTCATCTCCATCTTGTGTCCTTAAAACTCCTCCATATGTTGGCATGTGTGTGCGCGAGCTTGGTGTGTGTAAAATGCTAAAAGTGCCCATCCCCCTTGGACAGAGTCACTTTTAAAGACTACAGTCCTATAGAGTGGCATTATGAGCCAAACTCATCCATTGGCCTTGTTCATAACCATATATGGTAACATTCCTTTATGACCAGCTAACACAGAGACCATTATATGGTAAAGGATAACTAATGTCATGTGATAGCATGTGGTTGGGGGAAGGTTGCTTCCTTCCATAGGTTTTTAGGTATATGTCAAGAATGTACATACAACTCCAATGCTGCCCATGTATGGTCCTGATCTTTCACTCATGATTATTACACACTTACCGTACTCTCCATTTGTATTTTAATCCTCACATATTGTGTTTTATCAACTCTTGAGTATATTTTCACACCCAAATTAGAATATTGTAAATCAGTAATATTTAACAGTAGACTATCTGTAGTTGGACAATACAAAGCTTAGACAAAGTTGGGGATCTAGAAATCTGTGTAACCATACCATTGTGTTTGTGCTGCAGCAGGATTGTAAAATGCAATCATAATTTAAGGATTGTAGTTGGAAGTTAGGTGTACTGGTAGGGATATTAAGGCACAGCCCCACTACTATGAGTAAATATAGGAGGTTTGTGTTGAAATGGAACAGCAGCTACTTAGGTGGAGGACCTGTGCTTGTTCATTGAAGATCTCACAAACCAGTTCATCGTCCTGCTACTAACACACAAAGGTATGATTAACAGCTTTGCAAGGCTGCTACCAAACACTGTCTTCATATGCTTAACGATTCCCTTTGTGTATACACTGGATGTCCATTGGTATGGATACTTCTCTAAGGCGGTTCATCACTTCAGGAACAAAAGAAAGACAGTTTTTTAAAATTTTATTTAGACAGATTATAGCCTTTATTACACTCCCTGGATGGCTCTTATGAATCCCAAAAGTATCTGATATCAGGATACTACCTTACCTCCAATTTATAGGTCAGGCTACATAAACACAAATACAGTCTGCAGAAAATACTCTTAATAGTACATCATTTGAACATATAGCCTTACAATGGTTCTGTTTATTACTTCCAAGTACAACGGGGAACCATACAGAAAGGGTTCCTGAGAGAAACTATAAAAACCCATATTATTACCCTGCCAATGTCTCTCCTGGGGGCCTGGGTTATTATGGAGCAAGGCTCCTTTTAACATAGAAATCATTCTCTATCCTATATATCATAGCTCAGCTTCTGTAATATCCTGCAATCAGATAGCAAAAAAAAATACAGTTTCTCTTTAAGAGAATAAAGAAACTGTAGCCCTGTGTCAAACCACTTAAAAGGGTAGTCTTATAGCAATTGACATTTAATTCAATTCATCTGCCATATATACACATTTCTTCAACTGGATGTTAATTAAAAAAAAATGTACCTGTGTAAAGATAATTTCCCATAAATGTAGCCATATGGTCCCTTAGAAACAAGATGGTTGTCCATAGTTACGACCACCACTGCTGCTGGAGTGGTTTTACAAAGAAACAAATTGTTTTTGCATATGAAAAGTTTAGGAGTAACTGCATGTCCCACAACTGTCCAGTGACAATAAAAGCTGAATCCAGCTGGACAGGCAGGGCTCAATAGAGCATGTGTGGCCACCACTATCAAAGAGTGGAGATGGTCTTATCCAAGGACAACTGTAGTTTGTTAGGGACATCATGGCTACATTTACGGGTCACTATCGTAACACAGGTACAATTTTTTTAAATAACATTCAATTGGAAGAAATATATAGTTAAGGGCGATGAATTAAATTAAAGGGGTTTTCTCACGAAAGAAAATTCTCAATCCACTAGTGATGTTAACACAATAAAGATAATTTTAACCCCTTACTTTACAATTTTACTCAGTTTTATTGGTGTTTTTGGCTCTTATCACTACCTACGCTGCTCAATGCAAAACCCCAGGGTGTGGGCGGGGACTCACTAAGCAGACACATTATGATCCATATAGTTGGATTATCAGGGTACAGGTGTACATAAATTTTCATCTGGCTTCTGAACATTGTACTAACAGACTGACACATAGAAGGAGAGAAGAGACAGATCAGAGATCCATGGGATACCTATTACACAGAGGCATAAGAAGACAGAAAAAACAAGCGCTTCCTGGTGCAGGTAAATGAGGGAGAGTTCGCGTTTTAAAATAAAGTAAGGTGCTCACCTTTGGTGGTTGTGCAGCCGTGCACAACACCGTGAAATGCAAGTAGTGTGCTGTCGAGTCCATGCCGGCAGGGAAACCTCCGGAGGTTCGAAGATGTGTATTTCACCCTAGAACAGTGCTGGCGAACCTATGGCACTGGTGCCAGAGGTGGCACTCAGAGCCCTTTCTGTAGGCACTCAGGTCATCACCAGAGATGACTCCAGGTATCTTCCTGAAGTCCCAGACAGCCAAGGACTTGCTGTGCACAGAGGTATTTTAAAGTGACAGCTCTACCTGGGACTATTTTCTGCTTTATTGGTGTCCTCAGGGTGCTGGTATCAATGAAAACTGTGACAGAGAAGGGAGTATAAATCACAAATAGAATTTCTGTGTTGGCACTTTGCGATAAATAAGCGGGTCTTTGTTGTAGTTTGGGCACTCGGTCACTTCGCCATCACTGCCCTAGAAGAAAAGAGAAGAGGAGGACCCTTTTTTGGCGCAGCGCAGTTTAAAAATAAGGCATATACAAATGCTGTTTTAATTGTTAAATTAAAACTCCTTGTTAAAACAATAAACCAAAAGATACATAAATAATTTGTAAGACAACGGATTTTGTGTCAACCTATTGGACGCTTCTTCAGGTCTAGGGTTATTTTGGTTTATTGTTTTAACAAGGAATCTTAATTTAACAATAAAAACGGTATTTGTATATGCCTTATTTTTAAATTGTGTTGCGCCAGAAAAGGGTCCTCCTTGTTTTCTCCACACGGCCCGATAAGAATGAAGTCTTCTCTTCTTCTTGGGTGAAATACACATACACAGAGGCATGACAGACAGAGGCTGACAGACAGAGGCCGACAGTCTTTTACACTGCCATCTCTGCTATAACTCTGTTCTCACTGATATGTGCCTGCCTCCCTCTTCCCACGGATCACTTATCTCCTTGAAGTTTGTAGCTTCTCTCTGCTCAATATGTGCTGGCAGGAAGTGATTCAGTGAGTGTCGGTGAGCTCCATGTAGGCACTGGAGGGGGCGTGGCTACAGGCTCAGAGCAGAAAGACACAAAGCAATCCAAAATGGTGGCCGACCCTAAAGTCAGAAGTTACAGGGTCTTGTCTAGGGAAAATGAAATAGTGTACAGCAGGACTGATAAAGACCGGTTGGATTTATATCTGTGAAATGCTGTATTTTTGTTAATAACAGTGAATTAGAGAATGTATTATTTGGTTATCCTGAGTACATTTAAGAAACTTGTCTTCGTGGGAATACCCCTTTAATGACGAATTGCAAAACATTCAACATTCTCTGCTCTGCTACATGCATTCATGCCAGGTTACAGAGGATCCAGAGGGAAAAGCAACTGCGATTTACATTTCACATTGAATTGAAGTTATTCATTATAAATAAGGAGTTCCAATTAAAAAAAAAACAAACATTGGGTATTAAAAACTTCCAAATGATAAATTATTTTTGCCATGCCTGAATACTTTTAGAATTGTTATATTATTTTTCCAACATACTTTCAGCATGAAAAAAATGACTATTGACAGGTTCCAGGATTGAAAATGCTGAAATTTGTTTTGGATTTGTCCTTTCTTGTTGTAATAAACATGCATTTAGACTAAAAATTTAGGATAGTTGGAGGTGGTTAGAATTTAAAGCATGTGTCTTTATTCTGAAGACTTCAATGTGAAGATGAGAAGCTATTTGATTGCAGACGCTTACACTGTAACGGATCAGGTCAAACAGCGAGAGTACCTGGAAGATAGATAAATAAATGCATTACAGTATATTTGACCTAGGAGAGCATTAGTATTCTGAATATAGGCCAGTAATTGATAATATCTTAGAGACAGGGTACCCAAACTCTCCCCTAAAAAAATCCCCACATATTCATTGCAAAGCGCCAACATGTCTATTGTCTTTAAAGAATAAGACAGTGACACAGTGACAGGGCTTTCAATGATACCTTCAATGATACCCAGAGACTCCCAATGATGTACAGTCATGGCCAAAAATTTTGAGAATGCCACACAATATTATAATTCACAGCAATGATATCGTTTCACCCCTCTTGGTTTTAATGGGCGTTTTTTGTCAGATGTTTTATCACATACAGAAATACCAATTGCAATCTTTATATGGAGTTACACAAAAGCTCTTTATGTACAGAATGAGGTTGATTGCATGCAAGTCACATATCTTTGCCAGTTGTTTGGGGGGGGGGAACCACTTCCTCCAGATACGACTAGGCAATTCTCCCTGGCCAAGCTATTCAATCAATCCTTCTGGAGAACTAACCTCCTGGCACCTGCATTGAACGTCCATTCTTGCACAATCAATGCGTGCATTTTGACAAAATTTGTTGGTTTTTGTTTTTTCACCGTCTTTTGATGTTTACCACAACCTTGCGCTGATGGGGATTAAGATCTGGGGAGTTTCCAGACCATGGGACCCAAAATCCTCTAAATGTTTTGTTCCCATTTAGCCATTAGTTACCCACCTTGCTTTAATGGCAAGGTTGCTCCATCATGCTGTAAAAAGCCATTGTGATCACCAAACGGCTCTTGGACGGTTGGTTGAAGTTGCTCTGGAGGACATTCTGGTTACTGATTCTTATTCAATGGAGTGTTTTTAGGCACAGACTGTGAGAGAGCCCGATTTCCTTGGCTGAGAAGCAACCACCCAACCATCAATGGGTTGCAGTGAGGTGTTTACAGTTGGCATAACCAGACTGGTGGTATCGCCTCACCTTGTCTTACTCCAAACAAGCTGTTTTCCAGATGTTCCGAAATGTGAAACGGGGGATTCATAAGAGAAAATGACCTAACCTCAGTTCCCTCAGGAGTCCACTCCCTGTACACTTTTGCAGAATATCCGTCTGCCACCTAATTTTTTTTCTGGGACAAGTGGCTTATTTGCGTGGCCTTCTTGACAACCAGCATTGCTCCAAGAGTCTCCGCCTCACAGTGCGTGCAGATGCACTTCAATCACACCTGACCTGCTGCCATTCTGAGCAAGCTCTCTGCACGCTGGTAGCCCGATCCCGAAGCTTAAAAAACCCTTAAGGAGAACGGGTCCTCGGCACTTGCTGGGTCCTTCTTGGGCGCCCTGGACCTTTTGTGCAACAATGGAACCTCTCTCCTGAATTCTCCTGATGATGCAATAAATATGTTGACGGAAGGTGCAGTGCAATGTTTCTGCAGCGATACTCTTCCTGTTAGGCCATTTTGTGTCAGTGCATTGATGACTGACGTATTTCTTTAGAGATAACTGGTTAACAGAAGAGAACGAAAAGGATGCCAAGCACACAGCCTCCCTTTAAGATTGTCCAGTGGTGTGATTTTTACTTTAATCATAGACAGATTGATCTCCAGCCCGGTCCTCATCAACACCCACACCTGTGTTAATGGAAGCAATCACACTACGAAACGATGTTTAGCTGCTCTCTTTTAAGGGCTGCTTGCAATGAAATTGAAATGGTGTTTTGGTGGAACAGTTTCTTTCTAAGGCAAATATTGACTTTGCAATTAATTGCTGTTAAGCTGATCACTCTTTATAACATTCTGGAGTATATGCAAATTGCCATTATAAAACCTGATGCAGTAGACTTTGTAAAAATTTACATATGTATCATTCTCAAAACTTTTGGCCATGACTGTAGCTCTTTAAAATATTGGTGAACTTGGCACCTACTGGGGCTGCAGGAGGATGTCTCAAGTCACTCAGTAGCTGGCCAACTTAGTGCTAGATTTGTTTTGATACCAGTATGTGAATTATATAGTATACTATATAGCAGTGGTGGTGAACCTATGGCACGGGTGCCAGAGGTGGCACTCGGAGCCCTCTCCATGGGCACCCGAGCCATAACTCCACCGCAGACTTCGCCAGAGAGGACTCAAGGCCTCTTGCAGTTCCAGGCAGCCCAGGACCCTAGAAGGAAGCTACAATGATAATCAAAGCTTTTTCTCTTTCTTTTTACTGTATTGGTGTCCTCAGGTGCCTATACAATCTAAATATGTGGCAGATCAGGGAGTTGTTTAAATTGTCGCATTAGCACTTTGCGAAAAATATGTGGGTTTTGGATGTAGTTTGGGCACTCAGCTTTACACCAGAATAAGCTGAACTGATCCATTCTACTATGGAGCAAGTTATCCGTCATAAATAGGAATGATCAAAGAGCACAGCAGACTTATAACTATTCGGAGAAGGTGTATTTCCATCTCAAATCATGGATGAGATAGGAATTCATGCCTCAATGTGCCGCCATAGTGGATAGGATTTATGGAAACACATGACACGGCTTACTTTTGCAATTTTCAAAAGTCCAGAGACAATACCTACTGGCCAATACCATTTAAAGGGGTTTTATATTTAATTTTTTTAAAAATACAATTTTCCTGCAAATAGCATTACACCGAATGCAAAGTTACCTGTCTGCCATCCCGCACCGCCATCAAGCCTCTCGCCTAAGTTTCCATCAATTGCAAGAATATTTATGAGCAGTTGTTTCTGGGTGACTCTTCTCTGTAAAGACTTCATGACGCAACTCAGAAGTTGGTGTTATTGCAGCCGACGTTCAGACTGACTGCCCCCTATGAATTAGTGGAGGTCTCACCTTGTGGACCCACAAAAAGATGGCC
The DNA here is from genome assembly GCA_019512145.1 of Engystomops pustulosus. Lineage (NCBI taxonomy): Eukaryota > Metazoa > Chordata > Amphibia > Anura > Leptodactylidae > Engystomops > Engystomops pustulosus. The sequence goes on along the minus strand of CM033642.1, from coordinate 176,764,491 downwards.
ATTCACTTGGCGCTACACCCAGAAAACTAAGATGGACTTTGACATGAAAAGTCAACATACACGGCGCTCTCCTTTATGCAGCAGTTCCTTTAGTCACTTTCCCCATCTTTCCTAAAATGCTTTAGGGCAGTGGTGGCGAACCTATGGGCACCCGAGCCATAACTCCACTGCAGACTTCGCCAGACAGGACTCAAGGCCTTTTGCAGTTCCAGGCAGCCCAGGACCCTAGAAGGAAGCTACAATCATAATCAAAGCTTTTTCTCCTTCTTTCTACTGTATTGGTGTCCTCAGGTGCCTATACAATCTAAATATGTGGCAGAGCAGGGAGTTGTTTAAATTGCCGCATTAGCACTTTGCGAAAAATATGTGGGTTTTGGATGTAGTTTGGGCACTCGGCGTCAAAAAGGTTTGCCATCACTGCTTTAGGGTGATGGCACACTTGGCATTTGAATGCGTTTTTGGCCCGTTTTTAAGCAGTCGGTCAAAAACCGCATGCGTTTTTGACCAGTTTGAATTAAGATAATTGGTCAAACCTGTCAAAAACGGATGCGAGCCAAAAACGCGTTCAAAACACCACGTGTGCCATCACCCTTAGCAGACCTGCAAGTACGTCAGAAACGCACCCCTTCACCAGGAGAAGGAACGAAGACATCTGACTCTTCATGCCTAATAACATTTTATTTTTCATTTTATTTTATGGCTGGAGGGTCTCCTTTTTTGTGCGCACTAGTGGATTTGGACGCTTTTTTTTGTGCCTATTACACCTGAAATTTTTTCTTGTGTTGTGCCTGATTTATCTTAGGAATCCAAATGTTGGCGTTTGAAAAAATTCACATTTAAAATTAATAAATTATACTAATTGCTTTATTTGAGATGAGCCACCCCGTAGTTTCAGTTCGGCGTTCAGGCTCAGTCGCGCCACCTGTAAGATTGGTGCCGGAAAATTGATGCCCCTTGCTACTAGCCATGGTCATGATGTCCGGGTTGTGTGACTGAAACTACGGACGTTTCTATGCAAAAAACCTTCACACTCCTGCTGGCATAGGGCAAATATTACAATGGGTAGCTCAAAAATTATTGGCTTTTTCAACAAAATGCCAAAAATACCACCCCCTGAAACGCCAGATTTAACACTCTCCAATATAAATCAAGCAAGCTCAAACCCCCTCTTCCCCCCCTCCAAAAAAAAAGTCAGGCACAAATTTCCGGACTATATTAATTGACCTTCACTGTGTCTCTGGGATCACATGATTTTCAAGTTTCACTTCCTTGTTACAGTGATGTGTCCCAAGTACCCAGTTCTCTGTCTTTTGATGCAAAGTTCGCTCTTTTTCGCTTCAAAAACCAGAAAATCTGCCATTATTCCGGGTTCACACGTGAGGCAGTGACAATAGATTGGGCACTGCAAAATTTAGCAGCAAACATACGGTACATCCGGGGACCACATGGAAAGGTGGGAACTCAATCACAGTGCGGTACTGCATAGCATCCATTGTTTCTGTGATGCCTGTAGGGTCCCAGAGCCATGGGTGCTTAACCTGCCAGTAGGGGTCCCTGCAGGCGCTGTGTTGTGGAGGTGACAGAGGACGCCATGTGATGCTGCACCCATTAGTGTAGGGACCCACTACTACGAGGTCACCATGACATGGTTAGTTTCTTATGAAATTTGACCAAAATATAACTAAGAACCTCAAATTCAATTTATGAATGTAGCCTAACAGGAATAGATCAATGTATCATGTGTAGATGTTCGGTCCGGTTCTTTCTCTCCAAATGGTGACACATTACACAGCATAATTTTTACTCTTAATGGGGTTAGTCCAAGTTGCAGATATAGTAACTGTTCGGTGGGCATCCATCCACTATGGTCATCAGTATTGCCAAGAACCAGTTCCTGAAACAGAACCAGTGCTGCTCCATTTGCTCTGCCGATGGGTGGGGGGCAGCATTTCGGCACCACCTCATCAGCAGTATATTAGGTCCAAAGGCTCGCACGTGCTCCCATGGCTGTGGTTTCCACAGATCTGTGTGTGATCCGACTGCCGAGCCACAAAGCCCACAGCAGGTTCAATTCCTGCTTATGTTTTGAGGCCTGGACAATCTTTTTTTTATTGTTATGGGCATGACACCAAACCTTAAAGGAAATCTACCACCAGGATAAAGAATTGTAAACCAGGCACACTGACATACTGGTGACTGCCCCCTTAGCAGGTTCATCTTTTCTTTTAGCTTCTTAGGACCTTGTTTTTACAATAAAAAGGTTTCACAAATTATGCAAATGAGCCTCCGGGGCTCCAAGCTCCATTGACATCTATAGAGTCTGGAGCCCCGAAGGCTCATCTGCATAATTTTTAAAACCTCTTTTTCTTAAAAACAAAGGCATACGAAGCTACAAGAAGAGCAGCTTCTGCCGGAGTGGGCACACACCAGTATGTCAGTGTGCTTGGTTTACAATCCTTCATCCTGGTGGTAGATTTCCTTTAAGGATACATGTGGCACTGACTTGACTAACCCTTCTTGTAATATAATTCAATGTTGCAACAAGTGATTGGAGGGGGAACACATTTATTGGTACATACGCGGCAAATGATTCCATTCACTGAATGAAATGTTCCACCCTTTGTACATAATCCGCATTTACAAAAATGAATATAGAAAAATCATTGTTATCAGTATACAAGCACATCGATTAAAAATACAGCTAAATGTTACCGCAGTGATCAACCTTCTACATTGTGTTGTGTACATTGTTTCAAGATCTCTGCTTGCTGTCAGTGATTTGTAACATTTTAACAGCCAGTGGCTGTATTAATCCTACACATAGCTGAAGTTTGTTGCAATGTATCTGTACTGAGAAGAGCCATCAGCCAGAAAAACAATGTGCTTAAAGGGGTTGTCCAGTCTCAGGTAAAAGGCTGGGAATGGCCTAAATGCAGCATTATTTGACCTCTGCAGGTTGCAATGGCATCACATGACCACTGCAGCCAATCACTGGCCAAATCAGAAAATCCAAGTCAACCTGTGAGGTCATGTAGATATGTGCCAAAGTCCTATATGCATATATTTTCGAAAATAGGACAACCCCTTTAGGGAAGACTGCCTAAATTGTAACAAAGCAAACAACTTTGCTTTATAATCACTCACAGCACCTCTGGTTTTAATGTGTGTTTGTCAGATGTTTTTATCACATACAGAAATACAAGTGCAATCTTATTATGAGTAACAAAAGCTTTTATCGACAGAATGAGTTGATGCAGCAAGTCAATATTTGCAGTGTTGACCCTTCATCAGGACATCTGCAATTCTCCCTGGCAGCTCTCAATCAACTTCTGGAACTAATCCTCACTGATAGAAGTCCATTCTTGCACAATCAATGCTTGCATTTTGACACAATTTGTTGTTTTTTGTTTGTTCACCCGTCTTTTGATGATTTACCACAAGTTCTCGATGGGATTAAGATCTGGGGAGTTTCCAGACCATGGACCCAAAATCTCTATGTTTTGTTCCCATTTAGCCATTTAGTTATCACCTTTGCTTTATGGCAAGGTGCTCCATCATGCTGGAAAAGACATTGTTGATCACCAAACTGCTCTTGGACGGTTGGGAGAAGTTGCTCTTGGAGGACATTCTGGTACCATTCTTTATTCATGGATGTGTTTTTAGGCAAGACTGTGAGAGAGCCGATTCCCTTGGCTGAGAAGCAACCCCACACATCAATGGTTGCAGGATGCTTTACAGTTGGCATGAGACCAGACTGGTGGTATCGCTCACCTTGTCTTCTCCAAACAAGCTGTTTTCCAGATGTTCCGAACAATTTGAAAGGGGATTCATCAGAGAAAATGACATAACCTCAGTCCTCAGTAGTCCACTCCCTGTACCTTTTGCAGAATATCCGTCTGTCCCTAATATTTTTTTCGCACTCACACCTGCCTGCTGCCATTCCTGAGCAAGCTCTGCACTGCTGGTAGCCCGATCCCGAAGCTGAAACACCTTTAAGAGACGGTCCTGGCACTTGCTGGTCCTTCTTGGGCGCCCTGGAGCCTTTTTGGCAACAATGGAACCTCTCTCCTTGAATTCTCTGATGATGCAATAGATTGTTGATGGAGGTGCAATGTTTCTAGCAGCGATACTCTTCCCTGTTAGGCCGGTTTTGTGCAGTGCATTGATGACTGCACATATTTCTTTAGAGATAACCATGGTTAACAGAAGAGAAACAAGGATGCCAAGCACCAGCCTCCTTTTAAAGTGTCCAGTGGTGTGATTTTTATTTAATCATGACAGATTGATCTCCAGCCCTGTCCTCATCAACACCTACACCTGTGTTAATGGAGCAATCACTGAAACGATGTTAGCTGCTCCTTTTAAGGCATGCCTGCAATGAAATTGAATTGTGTTTTGGGGGAAAAAGTTCATTTTCTAGGCAAATATTGACTTTGCAATTAATTGCTGTTAAGCTGATCACTCTTTATAACATTCTGGAGTATATGCAAATTGCCATTATAAAACCTGATTCAGTAGACTTTGTAAAAATTTACATTTGTATCATTCTCAAAACTTTTGGCCATGACTGTAGCTCTTTAAAATATTGGTGAACTTGGCACCTACAGGGGCTGCAGGAGGATGTCTCAAGTCACACCTAAAAAAATGGGAATAGTTGGTGATATCAACTTCCTGTGTGTGGCACATTAGGATAAGGGAGAGAGAAAACTTTTCATGATGGGTGTTGACCATGGCGGCCATTTGAAGCCAGCCATTTTGGATCCAACTTTATTTTTTCCAATGGAAGAGGGTCACATTAAACTTATGTGAGAATTTCACAAGAAAAACAATGGTGTATTTGGTTTAAAAGCAACTCTATTCTTTCGTTATTTACACGTTTCTCTTTATTAACACGCAAGGAGCGGGTAGAAATTTTGTGCCCACAGTACCCAGGTCATTGCAGCAGATTTCAATGTAAGACACCCTACGAGACCACCAATCTCCCATGTTACAGTCAGCAAACTGATTGCCAAATTTTATGAAAATAAGTGTTGGATGTGCTAAAAGGCAAAATTAAGAGGCAAAGTAACAGTGTTTCTACATGTAGACAGTTGGTCTCTCTTAGATTTGAGCTGAATAACCTCCTTGCTTATTCAGCAACAGAGATAATCACGAACTGGTGTCAAATCTGTTGAATTTGCTAAAATGTGATCGCAAGAAAAATGTCATAAATTAAGAAACCTCAGTGACTGTCCTAGCTTCATTTCAACAAGAGCCCACAGCGTAGCACTCGCCGCATGTCACTGGAGAGTGGCAGAAGAGTAAAGAAATCAAGAAATACCTTTTTGAGGCTGAGTATTTTTGATGGTTAGGAAGCAAGAGTTCTCCTTAAGGAGACTGCCACCATGTATGGCGTGTCTAATCTTATAGCCATGGATGCTCCACTAGGGGGATTCTGGGAAAATATGCAAAGTTTTCCAGGATGAGATAAGGAAAACCACGCCTCTTTTAGTTACCTTGTAAGGCAGCTCCATTGACATCAAGCATGATCTAAAAGAGGCCTTCTAACATGATGCAGGATTAAAACCAGACCAGTACATCTATTCCAGAAGGAACAGACTCCCAACTGTAGACAGCACTGTTTCCACCTGATTGGGTCTCCTCAGTACAGCGTAGGGAACTAGTTTTGCTGGGTGAGAGGCATGTGACTAGGGTCGGGAAAAAAGAGTTATCCTTACGGAGAATTAAGGCACCATATTTATTTTCCCAGAATCCCCCTAGTGGAGCATCTATGGCTATATAACTCCACCCGTCTACATGGCGGCCTAAATTGGCAGTCTCCATAAGGAGAACTCTTACTTACCGGCCCAAGTCACAAGCCTCTCACCCAGCCAAACCAGTTCCCCACGCTATACGAAGGAGAAACAATCAGCTTGAAACAGTGCTGTCTACAGTTGGGAGTCTGTTCCTTTCTGAAATAGATATACTGGTTTGGTTTTAATCCCGCATCATGTAATAAGGCCTCTTGCAGGTCATGGTTGATGTCAAGGGAGCGGCCTTACAAGGTAGCTAAAAGAGGCGTGGTCTTCCTTATATTTGAATGTATTTGATGGTGAGCTTTCAAGTATACTAGTTCTCTTCGTCAGACATGATGTTATGCATGAAACAAAAAATTCACAGCATTTTGATATATGGCAATAAAAGCCTGTGAGGCATGGCAAGAGAGCCCTGGCTCTTATCTGCTTGTGGCCTCCAGGAGAGGTGTAAAGACACCTCCTGGAGCCAAGGTCTGAATTTCTCCAGTTGGGCTACCGACCAAAAGTGACCAACAATCAAATAAGTAAAGCAGCAGCCATCAACAGAGACCATTTATTCACATATAAGGCCAGAGCACACCTAGTAGTCACCTACAGCCCACAACTGGAGATCATACGTCATATTGCCAAGGAACTCCAACCGATTCTCCATAAAGATATAAGACTAAAAGAAATATTCCCAGTCCCTCCTTTCCTGTCCTTCTGGCAACCACCAAACCTGAAACAACTTGTTGTCCGGATTCCACTGAGACTCCCATCAGAAAATGGTACCTCACACTGCCTGCAAAACAGGTGTAAAATGTGCCAGCATTAGCACGGGTGACCATATACCTGTACCTTAATCACAAATGGTACACAAGATCAAGCAGACGTTTTCCTGCAGGTCTTCTAATGTGATCTACTTTGTTATGTGTCAACAATGTCCAGCCACAAGCTTTTATGTTGAGGAAACATGCCAGAGACTCCATCAGCGCATGAACTCGCACCGATCTGATATTAAAAATTAAAGAAAAGATCTCCCAGTAGCTGCATATTTCTCCAGAGAGGACCACACTATGGAAGATTTGCAGATTACGATTTTAATGGGACATTTGAAGACACAGAGGGAAAGGAAAGAATGGAAGTATAAATGAATGCAGAGATTCCACACCTTAAAAAGTGGTCTTAACATCCATGCCAGCCTCATGACCCCTTATCTCTATCCTGAAGGCCACAAGCAGATAAGGACCAGGGCTGTCCAATAATGCCTCACAGGTTTTTAGTCTGCTTATTGCCATCCTGTCGTAAATAAGATGTCCATGTACCAATTTGTTGTTTTATTTAATATCCTTTGATGATCAGTGCCTAGTGTGTATAAAATGCTGTGAATTTTCTGTATCATGCATAACATCATGTCTGACGAAGAGAACTAGTATTCTTGAAAACTCACTGTCAAATACTCCATTCACCTCAAAAAGGTACCACCTGATTTCTTCACTCTTCTTCTGCTCTCCATGGCAAACACAGTACAAATCTACACTACTAGCAACTTGAGAGTGGCATCAGTCGAACATGCCTGCAGCGGATATTAGCTACTCACAAATGGCACCATTAAAAATCCAGCTCTGTCCACTGAATTTGCAGAATAGGCAAAACAAAAAATGTAACAGGACCCTCAGTTTACACAGAACATTATGTTTAGTAATGAGGTTAACTTCTTACAAGACTGGTATGGTGTGGTATATGAGGTATAAAGATAGCGGGGCCATTCTTCATCTATGGAAACCTCATTGCCACTGGATATCTGGAATTGCTACATGATGAAGTGTTGTTGCCCTCTTTTTTTTTAATAAAGTTTTTACTTGGTTTTTTGTTTTTCACAAAAAGAATACCATACAACAAAGGTGGGGACACATTGTCCACTTCAACATTGAAAACAAAACATAACATAGTTACAAAAGTTTTAACATGGTGCTGAGCCTTACATGCAGATGGTACAAAAGGTTTACAGGGCAGAGCAGAATACAAAGAATAGGGCGTGTTGTATACTAAGCCCGTCTCAACTCATTACACTCTCAAATGAGCCCAGGTTGCCCTTTGAGGTTCTCCAAAAGGTGCCACTGGGAAAAGGTAAAGGGAGTTGCATCAGTGCTGTGATTTCTCTTGTATTTAAATAAACAACCAATTTCCTCCATCTACTGAAGAATTTTTCTTCGCATTTTTGCTCCGTTCAGTCTCTAGTCTTTCTATAAGCAATAGGTGTTTCATCTGTTCTATAATATCAACATATTATGGATGAAGCGCAGGCTCCAACCACATTCTTAATATGCATCAGATGGTCAAAAGACTCATGACATTAAAAAGCTGGGGAATAAACTGGGGTAGTTGCTTGGAGCAGTCTTCTGATTCTTCAAAATACAAAGTACATCTGGGCACGCCCATAATCCATGAAATAAATCAGTTGCATTTTACTGACATTTAGGGCAGGATGTTTTGCTATCTGGTCTTGAGGGGGAGGGTGGGAGATTAAAGGCATATATTGCCCTACGAAGTATACGGAAATGTGCGTCTCTCCATGTTTCATTCAACACTATTTTCCTAACTATTTGCCAACCCTTCACTACCTTTTCCCCTATATCTGTGGTTGGGATATGGCTAGACCAGGATTCAGATGCTGTAGCTTCAAACTTTTCAGTCATCTTATTTCGTAGCCACATATAATAAGAGGATATGTTAGGACACGTTGGGCCCCCTTGTATTTCAAAATCAAATCCCTCACCTGGGCCCAAAGCGGTAGGTGTTTTGAAACTGTAAAAGACAGACCAAACCTTTTTCTTAGGATTCTCCAGGTTGCTAAAGTATCTTTACATATGACTAAACTTTTAAGGTTGCGTGGCACCTGCGGCAATGGTGAGTGTAGTAGCGCTGTTGGATTGTAAGGGGAACAGAATGCTTCTTCTAACTCAAAGTCGGAATAGGTCTTATGGTCTTATTTCTACGAACAATATCAAGCAAAGACTTACGGCTATGGAGAGGGCGCGGGCTAGGGAAGGGGTTAAATAGGCATTCATTACATAGAACTTTAGGATATATCTCAGGTAGCATAATGTTACACACAATGCATCTTTTGTATTTAGATGAAGACCTTTCTTTACTCTTTTTTTTCTCCTTCTCTTTAGGCTTAGGATACGTATCCTAAGGTAGAGAGGAGAAACTAGTAACTAGAACTAATAGTTATTAACTAGGCTATAGTACATAAGCAATATCATAGCAGGGATTATATATTACTCACGGCACCCAGGGTCAGGGGAGAGGAAACAGAGTCATCCACCACAAATGGGAGAGAAAACGCACAGCTTCCAGAGAGAAAAAGTCTGGATCAGAACCTGAGCCCTACATTGATGGCATGGCATGAGCAGAGCATATCCTGGCTTCTATTCTTACAACTTGATCTGCAGTTTGCCAGCTGCGCAACAAGACTGCCCCGAGTGGTGTCCGATGTCATTTCCGGTACCTTACGCAAACTAACTACGCATTCGCGAGAATGGTGGCACTAGGTTGCGCACACAACTCGAGCCAAGAAATAAGCTGGCACAGAGGAGACGCATTCAGGCAGCACTCGGAGACCAGGAGGATGCCATTCCGAAAGGTAAGTGTTGAATAATGCTCCCTTTGGTTTGAGCACAAGGTCACAGGAGGAGTGGAGCCAGGACAAATCCTGGGGTGTAGGGAAACAGAATCCAGGAAGGGAGATCAACTGATCGAGGAAGCCACATATTGGAGAGAATACACAAACTGTTCCCCCCAAGAGGAAGACGCAGTCACAACCTCTGGCCCTAGGTAGGGCAGGAAGACACTGGCGTGAGACCTTATGGAAGGTGCTTTTATCCTTTCTTCGCAACTATCAGAACCTACAAAAGGTACAACCTCCAGGTGCCATCATGGGGGACATTATGGAAAATATACATTCTACCATATATTCCCAACCTTGTGACTTTTGAGTGAAACCTACCCTTATAATTTTCATCTAGAGGTATAATGGGAATTTCAACCCCTTCCCGACTTGCGTCGTACCAGTACAGCACAAGCCGGGTCCCGGTGCATGGAGAGGGCTCGCGGGCCGAGCCCTCTCCACAGCCGGTAAGTCTTTGCTGCATACTGCGCAAAGGCTTACTGGTAACACCCGAGATTGGTGCTAGAACCGATCGTGGGTGTTTCCCAACGATCGCTGCCAGCAATGGACCGGTGGCTTCATGGGCGCCGCCATCTAGTCGCGGATCTTCGCTCCTCATGACGTCTTCGGGGAGCGGCGATCCGATGCCATGGTAGCCTCGGGTTTTTTCAAATCTGCTCTGTGTTACTATGCTTTAACATATCCATTTTGAGACTGTTTTCTTGTCACACATTGTACTTCAAATTAGTGGAAATATTTGGATGATATCTTATGGCATCATATCGTTTAATTTGGTGAAAAATGTAGAAAATTCTCAATTTTAAAGGTTCTAAATGCTTTGCTTTTTAGGAGGATAGTCATAGCACCCAAATAACTAACATTTTCTGAATGTCTGTTTTATGTTGGTATGGCTTTTAATGCATTCTTTAATTTTTCTAGATTGTTATAGGGCTTAGAACTATGGGTGCAATTTTTCTCATTTTTATAAAAATCACCAAAACCTATATTTACATGCACCTGCTCAAGTTTCAAGTGACTTTTGAGAGGCATAGTGATGGTAAAGCCATATAAATAACCCCATTATAGAGACTACAGTTTGTTTGTTACAGGGGTGAAAACAAAATGGAGGTGGAAATGACAATTTGTACATTTTTTTGGACAATACATTCATTTTCTATTGCAGACATATGGGACCTATTGGTTAAGGGATGAGATCCACTTTACTGGTACATCATTTAGGGGGGGGTTCAATAGCTAATTGATGAGATGTTATTAACTCTTTCTTGGTGGGGATAAGAAAATCATTAATTCTGGTTCGGCGTTTTTAGTTTTTTTTCTTTGCAGGCAGTTCACTGTACCATAAAAATAGTATGTTAGCTTTATAGGTCACCCCAATTACAGCCATACCCCATTTATATAGCTTTTTTATGGTGGACTTGTTCTGCAGAATATACAACTCGATTGTTGAGAAATTTGCTTGTTTTTTTTACCGTCATGTTCTAAGAGGCATATATTTTTGTATACAGAGCTTTTTAGGGCTTATTGTTGCGGGACAAGCTGTACTTTTTATTGGTAATTTCTCGGGGTTAACGTTAGTTTTTTATCACTTCTATATTATTTTGTTGGTTTTTTTACAATTTTTTACAGGTTTAGTAACAATTTTATTTTATTCTACGGGTTGTTACGCAGTGATAACCAATATGTAATGTTTTCACTACAGGCGGTCCCCTACTTAAGAACACTAGACTAACATACGACCCCTAGTTACAAACGGACCTCTGGATATTGGTAATTTATTGTGCTTTAGTCCTAGGCTACAATGATCAGCTGTAACAGTTATCAAATGTGTCTGTAATGAAGATTTATTGTTAATCCTGGTTCTTATGACAACCCAACATTTTTAAAATCCAATTGTCACAGAGACCAAAAAAGTTCTGGCAGGGATTACAATGATAAAATATACAGTTCCAACTTACATACAAATTCAACTTAAAGGGGTTATCCGGGTTTAAAAAATTTCTTATGGCCGGGCTGGGGAGGGCTATTTAAACACAATAAACATGTACTTACCTCCTCCGGTGCTGCCGATGTCCCGCGCCGCGGCCGGTCTTCTCTGTGCGCCGGTTTCATTACAAGTGCGCACAGAGAGCTTCCGGCCGGCCGCTTACAACGCTGAGAGATGGGGACGGATGGGAGGAGCCGTCCACATCGCGGACCGTAAGCTCCCTGTGCGCAGGACATCAGCGGCGCCGGAGGAGGTAAGTCCATGTTTATTATGTTTAACTAGCCCTCCCCAGCCCGGCCATAAAAATTTTTTTAAACCCGGATAACCCCTTTAAGAACAAACCTACAGACCCTATCTTGTATGTAACCCGGGGACTGCCTGTATTTTCATGTTAAATTTGATGTTTATATTTGACGGAACACTAGGACATCTTTATAAATTTTTTAATTTCACTTTTTTTTTTTCATTTTATCACTTGTTCAATGTTATACACTGAAAAACTAAAGTATTGCAGTTTATTACCTTAGTCAGCCTATGTATCCTGCATAGGCTGACAGGCACCATGTTAAATATTTCTGTAATTACAATATAACAGGAACTTACTGCATAGTACCCACAACTGCCCCATATATAGGCTTAAGCAGGTGGAAATGCAAGTATAAAGATAGCAGCTGTTACTGCTGGAGCCCGGACAGGTGTCTTTTATACAGGAAACCAGTTCAAACAGCCACAATTAATACAGGTAATATTTAATATTCTGACTCTCAAAGTACCTACAACTAAAAAATAAAGGCCTCCTACATTCTATGTAGGTGGACCCCCCAACCTAGAGTTTTTAACTGCAAAGGCACATACTATTATTTGAGTGCTGCTAGCAGTTGGCAGGTCCTTGGTTGAAGCAGAAGAACATTGTGTGTGCTGTGAACTCTCCCCTTTTCACAGAGTCATTGGGGCAGTTTTATCAAGCTGTCTGAAAGTCAGAATATTCTTAGTTGCCCATGGCAACCAATCACAGCTCCCCTTTAACATATTCATGAGCACTGATAAAATAAAAGCTGAGCTGTAATTGGTTGCCATGGACAACTAGGAATATTCTGACTTTCAGACAGCTTGATAAATCTGCCCCATTGTGTCACGCCCATAATCTGTGTCTCCTTCTAACCCGGGACACAATGACGCTGTGCTTTAGCCCAGAACCTGCCACCTGCTTGCAGCATTCAGAATGTCTGAATCGCATGTCTTAGAATGCTTTTACATAAAGGTCAATAGTGTTACTTAGTGGGCCCCATCATGGCCGGGTCGAGGCATTTTGGTGCCAAGCAAAATAGCACTGAAACACGCATATACTCCCTTTGTAAAATTGCAGAAAAAACATGGCAGAATCAGGACTAAGCCTTAAAGGGAAAAATGGTATGCCCTAATTCCCAATCAAAAAAAAATCATAAGAACGAAATCCAAAATGGCTTCTGCTTTGGGATCATCTACAATGAGGCCTTTCAGTAGTAAATATATTGTGCTGATAGAAAAAAAATGTCCCTCCAGCAATAATTCTACACATGTAGATATAAACCTGAAATCTATATACTACAAATATTAATTTACAGGCGGTCCCCTACTTAAGAACAACAGACTTACAGATGACCCTTAGTTACAAAATGGACCTCTGGCTGTTGGTAATTTACTGTACTTTAACCTCATACTACAAAAAACAGCTGTAAGAGTTATGCAAAGGTGTCTGCAATTAAGCTTTATAGTTAATCCTGGTTCTTATGAGAATCCAATATTATTAAAATCAAATTGTCGCAGAGACAAAAAAAAATTTGGGTGGGGTTACAATTACAAACTATATAGTTACAACTTACCGTATATACTCGAGTATAAGCAGAGTTTTTCAGCAAAAAAATTTGCCGAATAACCTCACCTCGGCTTATACACGTGGCTCCCTTTCTTTTTTTTCCGCAATGCTCTGATCTCCGCGGGTCCTCTTGTGTCTTCTGTAACAGCTGGCAGAGACGCCACCCAAAAAAAAAAAAAAAAACACTCACCTGTCTGCGCTTCCTGCAGCCACCTCCACCACGCTCCAAGATCTTCTACACTGATGTCATTGCTTAGGTATCTGGGTCATAGAGATGAGTCCTCTCTATGACCTAGGCCGGTAACGTGGCCAGACAATGGGTGCAGGTAGCGGTAGTATTGCTGCCTGCGTCCAGTGATCAGTTATTTGTGTGTCTAAAGATGTACACTGCTGATCACTATTAAGGAATGAGTAGCACTATAGGTGATCGCCAACCCTTGCCTACCTGTGTAGGCTCGTATAGGCTCTTCTCTCCTCAGAGCTGCCTGCCAGATGCTTGTCCAGCAGCAGTGTAAATTATAGGGAGAGAAAGACACTAGCTCCCAATGTGGAGCCGAGCTAAGCAGTATGCTTAGTCTCGTGCACCTCTGCAAAATGCTGCCGAAGATACTACACAGTAAGTAGATGCTAACTTAGATATCAACTGTCTGTCCCTAAAACACTATATCCCTAACTAAGTGTGGTCCAAAGCTTGCCCCAACGTGTATTTCGACAAGTAACTCGGCTTTATCTAGGGGCAGGGATGGCCAGGCATGACCATGTTTTATTTGATTAGTTTAGTGACCCGATTACAAGCTCTAACATAGTGGGGAGGGTTGATCCCATTTAGAATACAATTGCAACTTCAGTAATAAATAGAAGATGGCTGTGTATTATTTTATGCCCATGTATTGTGGCTGATTTGATATGGAATTTTTGCTCAGCTGACTTAAGCATACACACTCTACAATAATATATTGTGTCAAATAATCAGAGAGATTCAATCTCAGTGTAAACAATGACAAGTAGAGGTAATGGAAGGAAGCTGCAAGATTACAATTATATTAAGAAGTTAAGTATGAATCAATTATTAAAATGTTTCGTCAGAATCTTTAGAGAAATTATAACAACCAGGGGAGTTAAAGTTTTGCAAAACTAAACTCACTAACTGGAACTATTGAGGAAACACTACATTAAAACACCTGCAGAAAGTGCTAAAAGAAAAATCATTTCAGATTTCAACAATAGGTTGTCTAGATCGCTCCCTAATGTCCATTTTCAGTTGGTTAATACCCTTTCAGATCTCTAACATCTTTGATGTATTTTCTGACCAGTTCGGGCAGATTAGTATTACCCTGGCTTTGTCCAGGTAGATCTTGCGTAGTACTCTTGAAATCAGGGGAATTGGGGGAAAGGCATATGCTAGTGGCTGGTCCCAAGTATGGCTGAATGTGTCCAGAGTCGAGAATGGTTCTCTTGTGTCTAGAGAATAAAAAAGGTTGCATTTTGTATTCTCTCTTGAGGCAAACAGATCTATGAGTGGTTTCCCCCATAAGGTGATCAGATGGTCGTAAATCTCCTGCTTTAGGCACCATTCGTTCGGTAAGAGTGTTTTTCTGCTCAGGAAGTCGGCTGTTAGATTCTCTTTTCCACGAAGATGGGTTGCAGAGAGAGAGATTGGCAATTGTCCTCTGCCCATTTGAAGATTTTCTGTGATAGGGCCAGTAACTCCGGAGACCTGGTTCCCCCTTGTCTCCTCAGATATGATACAGTGGTGGTGTTGTCGGATAATATCAGGAGGTGTGAATTCCTTAGGCGAGACCTGTTGGATCTCAGAGTTTCCCAAACCGCCCGTAATTCTCTGAAGTTGGAGGATTTGGCACTGATTTCCTGAGTCCATTGACCCTGTACCAGTTGATCCTGAAAACAAGCGCCCCAACCTGACTTGCTTGCATCCGTCTGGATGGTAATCAGGGGCTGTTGGATCCATGGGACGCCCGTGATGACTGATTGAAGCACCTTCCTTCCGAAGGCCAATCTTTATTTTTTAGATGCCAATCTGTAATGTTTAATGAATGTATTTTGGGAAGCCAAGTCACGCCCTGCAGATATTGGTCTAGCGTAGCTCCCCTTCTTTCTGCCCACGAAGTAGACATGGCCCTTGTGGAGTGGGCCTGTTATGTCAATGGGACCGGCTTGTTCTGGTGTTATAGCACTTGAGATTGCCATCTTGAGCCTCTAGCGATGTGACCTTAGATGCCTTTTTCCCTTGTTGGGTCCCTGGAATTGAATGAAGAGGTTATTATCTACTCGCCATTCCTCGGTGGATGAAGATATTTTAATACCATGCGCCTTACATCAGAGTATGCCTTCCGCCTCCCTGGAGGATGTCGGATTACGCAAAGGATGGTAGGATAATTTCCTGGTTTCTGTGGAAATCCGAGACCACCTTTGAAGAAAAGCAGAGTCAAGAGTTATTACTACATTCTGTCATCTAGAATCTTTAAGTATGGCTCTTGAATAGAAATGGCTTGGAGTTCTCACTAGTCTCGGGCTGAGGTTATAGCTATCAAAAAACTGTTTTAAAGTCAGGTTTCGATATCAATGTTTTCTATTGGTTCGAATGGACCTTTAGTTAGGTATTGAGAACAAAGTAAGGTCCCAGGTAGGATTTTAGTAAGGACCCGGAGACGGATCCTAGAAGAGCGGTTATAAATCTTTTACCCACCTATTAGTCCATTAGGCAGCAGTCATGAAAGGCACCAAGGGCAGACACCTGCACTTTTAAAGTGCTTGTGGATAAACCCTTTTCTATCCAGCCTGCAGGAACTCCAACACCTGAAAGATATTAGGGTATCTTTTGATGGAGGTCTATCCCCCAAAAAGATACAAATTTTTTCCATATTTTAGAATATGGCAAATGTCACTGGTTTTCTACTTGCCTGTAGAGTGTTCACCACCTTTGATGAAAAGACCCTTCCTTAACAGGAGTTCCCTTTCAGTTCAAGCGATAGGTCGAAGTAGCTCCTGTCTTGGATGAAGAACTGGCCTTGAAATAGGAGATCGTTCTCTGGAGGAAGTATGAGGGTTCCTGAAGAGCCATGGATCTCAGAAGAGGGTACACTCTTCTCTCCAGTTCGGGCAGTAGGTATCCCTGGCCTTGTCAGGTAAACCTTGCGTAGCACTCTTGAAATCAGGGGAATTGGGGGAAAGGCATTGCTAGTGGCTGGTCCCAGTATGGCTGAATGCGTCAGAGTGAGAATGGTTCTCTTGGGTCTAGAGAATAAAAAAGGTTGGCACTTTGTATTTTCTCTTGGGCAAAAGATCTATGAGAGGTTGCCCCCATAAGGTGATCAGATGGTCGTAAATCTCCTGCTTTAGACCATTCGTTCGGTAAGAGTGTTTTTCTGCTCAGGAAGTCGGCTGTTAGGTTCTCTCTTCCACGAAGATGGGTCGCAGAGAGAGATTGGCAATTGTTCTCTGCCATTTGAAGATTTTCTGTGATAGGGCCAGTAACTCCGGAGACCTGGTTCCCCTTGTCTCCTCAGATATGATACAGTGGTGGTGTTGTCGTAATATCAGGAGGTGTGAACTCCTTAGTGAGACCTGTTGGATCTCAGAGTTTCCCAACACTGCACTAATTCTCTGAAGTTGGAGTACTTGGCACTGATTTCTTGAGTCCATTGACCCTGTACCAGTTGATCTTGAAAGCAGGCGCCCCAACCTGACTTGCTTGCATCCGTCTGGATGTAACCAAGGCTGTAATCGAGCCTGTCTCTTTAAGATACAGGCGGATTAATATGGGAGGACGCAGCGCCTTTCCGGCTGCTGCGTTGCTCCGTTCTAATCAGTGACACAGGTCATGACGTCACAACGCCTGTGTCACTGTGCGGAGCCGCGGCTCACAGGAGAGCCGCGTGAAGAACGGAGCCGCGTGCCGAGGGAGCAGCTGCCTGCAGGTATGATTTGATTATTTTTCATGCACTTTGATTAATTCTAATCTGGCTGATAAGGGGGAGTGGGGGCCATAATTGTCATATAACTGTGTGTGGGGGGTGTGATAGTTATACGTGGCCATACTTGTTTTATACTGTGGGGGGGAGGGGCTGTAAACATTATATGGGGCCATAATTGGCATATACTGGGGGTGCTGTAGCATATATGTGGCCATACTTGTTTTTTATACTGTGTGGGGGGGGGGTATATATTATTGGGGCCATAATTGTCATATACTGGAGGGGTGCTGTTTACAATATGTGGCCATAATGTTTTATACTGTGGGGGGGGGGGGGGGTTGATATACATATGTGGGCCATAATTGTTTTATTACTGGGGGGGGGGGGGGTTGATATATTAATGGGGCCATAATGTTTTTATACTGTCGGGGGGGGGGGGGGGTGTTTGATATATTATATGGGGCCATAATTGTTTTATTTGTTGGCTGTGGGGTGGTGGGGGGTGTGATATATATATTGGGGCCAGAATTGTTTTATATGTGTGTGTGTGTGTGTGGGGGGTATATATGTATATGGGGCCACATTTCAGCTGGGGGGTAAACAGTATATACTAAGCTGGGGGGCTGTTAGGGGATTCAGTATTTACTAAGCTGGGCGGTGATATGGGGAGCGGGTGGCTATACTAGGTGACATATATTACTAACGTGATTTGGTATATTAATGTGGATGTATATGGGAACAGTATATTACTAAGCTGGGGGGTGTATATGGGGGACAGTATATTACTAAGCGGGGGGCTGTATATGGGGTACAGTATATACTAAGCTGGGGGCTGTATATGGGGTACAGTATATTATAAGCTGGGGGGCTGTATATATGATATAGTATATTACTAAGCTGGGAGGAGGCTGTATATCAGGTACAGTATATTACTAAGCTGGGGGGATGTATATGGGATACAGTATATTACTAAGCTGGGGGCTGTATATGGGATACAGTATATTACTAAGCTGGGGGGATGTATATGGATCAGTAATACTAAGTGCGGGCTGTATATGGGATACAGTATATATAAGCTGGGGGCTGTATATGGGTACAGTATATTACTAGCTGGGGGCTGTATATGGGATACAGTATATTACTAAGGGGGGGACTGTATATGGGATATATATTACTAAGTGGGGTGGCTGATAGGATAAGTATATACTAAGCTGGGGGGATGTATATGGGATACAGTTATACTGAGCGGGGGAACGTATATGCGATACTGTATATACTAAGCTGGGGGGGCTGTATATAATATATCTATTATTTACATTAATCAGGGTAGCACTGAAATAAAATCACAGAAATAAAACAGGGTGGATATATAGTGATAGGATACAATAGATACTTTGCATCATTAAACCAAATGTTGGGGGGTCTGTTTAATAAATTGGGGGTGTTGTATATTGATTGGTGCTTGTGTATGCTATAATTCAGTAGAATATATATAATGAAGGGATGTTTTATATGTGTGGAGAGTGCGGGTCAGTTGTGTTGTGAGGGGTATATACTTCATACTGTAGTGACTGTGGTATTTTAGGAGGGATGCGGGTGGAGATGCTGCACGGAGCTGAGATATGGCCATGAATTCACTGGATGGATTGGAGAACCCGGAAAAAGTCCTCTGATGGAGAGATTGTCATCTATAAGGTCTAGATGCCACTAATGCCTCTCAGATCCTGTAGTCGTCACACAGTGGCAGTTGTGCTCTGTAGGATTGTTAATTGTTAGTAAAGTTTAAGGATTAATTAACAGGGAGTGGGGGCAGCATTTAAATATCGCCTCAGGCAGAAAATATGCTAGAATCGGCCCTGGCTGAACATAGCTAAAAATGATCATGCGGCTGGGTCTATTTCACTACTGTATCAAACTACTGCTTTGTAAATGTTCTTGTAGGTTTTGTTATGAAAAAACTTAACAAAAAGATCTGATTTTAGAAAAAGGGAACCTATGCAGGAAATTGTTTAACAACATACTGTCAGTGGTTTCCTTAGAACAAACACCTTCAAATTCATGTTTCTTAATGGGCAGTGTGGTGGGCATGCTCTGAAAAATCAACTATGAAGTGAGATGGAAATTGGTTGTATGAAGTTAAGGAGGAGGATAGTTACCAATGAATTATGCTTAGAATGTCCCTTTACTCTATTTTTGCTCTGCATTCATTGATAATAATTAACCATCTCTCAGCAGATGGGGCAGTCTAAGAAGGGAAGACAAACTTGCTAACTCTCTGCCTTTGTGATTTTATACCATCATAGAAATCTAATTCAAAGCCCCATTTCTGCACCATGTCACAGCAGTGGCATGAAGAAAGAAACACGGTGTGGGAGTTGTTTGTTGCTTCACACAATACTTTTAAGGATTATTAGGTCAATTGTGCTTACCGGTTGCCCATAAATAGGACAGAACCTGGTGAAATGGTCCTTTAAGATTACATTACTCAATTATGAAAACAGATAGTCACCATTTATTTTAGAATACTTTGCTATTAGGACAATTATGTTAAGAACTAGGTCAGAGATCCCTATAGATCAAAGATAATGTATCAAAACATTTGGATGGAATTAGTAAGCCCCCTTGGTTATCAACACCATAATAGAAGATTGCTGGTAGCAGCACAGTCTGAGAAATTTAAGTCTCCAAAATGGTTACATCCAAAACTACTCTCAGGGCTACGGGACGCAATTGTAATTTATTTTACTAAATTATCATAAAAATGTTGTCACTCTGCCACTTGTTCACAATCCCTGGCGGAAACTAGAGCGCATTTTCACAGATTACTGGGAACGGTGGGTTATTAATGTGCAGCACAGACAGTCGATTTCTTAGATGAAACTTAATTTTAAACAAAACAAAAATGAAGCATTTATAGGTAGTGTTATAGAAATCTGTATTAAATATTAAATTTTCCCATGTCCTTAATATGTTCTTCCAAATATAGAAGGACTCAGGGTAATTATTATAAAAAGTTACGTTTATTGTCTTGTCCGGTTGTAGAATACAAGAACTTGTGCAGATTATTAGTCACGTGTTACAGTCAGGCCATAAATTATGTTTGTGAAGGCTTCATCACTTGTGTGGGTCTTTCTTCCTCCATTCTTCATCTCCATCGTGTCCTTAAAACTCCTCCATATGTTGGCATGTGTGTGCGCGAGCTTGGTGTGTGTAAAATGCTAAAAGTGCCATCCCCTTGGACAGAGTCACTTTGAGAGTACAGTCCTATAGAGTTGTATTAAACCAAACTCATCCATTGGCCTTGTTCATACCATATATGGTAACATTCCTTTATGACAAGCAACACAGAGACCATTATATGGTAAAGAGATAACTATGCCATGTGATAGCATGTGGTTGGGGGAAGGTTGCTTCCTTCCATAGGTTTTAGGTATATGTCAAGAATGTACATACAACTCCATGCTGCCCAGTATGGTCCTGATCTTCACTCATGATTATTACACACTACTCTCCATTTGATTTTAATCCTCACATTTGTATCTCATTGACCATATTGTGTTGATCAACTCTTGAGTATATTTCACACCCAAATTAGAATAGTGTAAATCAGTAATATTTAACAGTAGACTATCTGTAGTTGGACAATACAAAGCTTGACAGTGTTGGGGATCTAGAAATCTGTGTAACCATCCACTTGTGTTGTGCTGGGTGGCAGCAGGATTGAAAATGCAATCATAATTAAGGATGTAGTTGGAAGTTAGGTGTACTGGTAGGGATATTAAGGCACAGCCCCAATACTATGAGTAAATATGGAGGTTTGTGTTGAAATGGAACAGCAGCACTTAGGTGGAGGACCTGTGCTTGTTCATTGAAGATCTCACAAACCAGTTCATCGCTGCTACTAAACACAAAAGGTATGATTAACAGCTTGCAAGGCTGCTACCAAACATGTTTCATATGCTTAACGATTCCCTTTGTGTATAAATGGATGCCATTGGTATGGATACTTCTCTAAGGCGGTTCATCACTTCAGGAACAAAAGAAGACAGTTTTTTAAAATTTTATGTAGACAGATTATCCTTTATTACCACTCCTGGATGGCTCTATGAATCCCAAAAGTATCTCATATCAGGATAATACGGAAGAACCTTACCTCCAATTTATAGGTCAGGCTACATAAACACAAATACAGTCTGCAGAAAACTCTTAATAGTACATCATTTGAACTATAGCCTTACAATGGTTCTGTTTATCTTCAAGTACAACGGGGACCATACAGAAAGGGTTCCTGAGCAGAAACTATAAAAACCCATATTATTACCCTGCCAATGTCTCTCCTGGGGGCCTGGGTTATTATGGAGCAAGGCTCCTTTTAACATAGAAATCATTCTCTATCCATATATCATAGGTCAGCTTCTGTAATTCCTGCAATCAGATAGCACAAAAAAAAAACAGTTTCTCTTAAGAGAATAAAGAAACTGTAGCCCTGTGTCAAAACACTTAAAAAGGGTAGTCTTATAGCAATTGACATTTAATTCAATTCATCTGCCATATATACACCATTTCTTCAACTTGATGTTAATTAAAAAAAAAATTACTGTGTAAAGATAATTCCCATAAATGTAGCATATGGTCCCTTAAGAACAAGAGGTTGTCCATAGTTTCGACCACCACTGCTGCTGGAGTGGTTTTACAAAGAAACAAATTGTTTTTGCATTGAAAAGTTTAGGAGAACTGCATGTCCCACAACTGTCCAGTGACAATTAAAGCTGAATCCAGCTGTCAGGCAGGGCTCAATAGAGCAGGTTGGCCACCACTATCAAAGAGTGAGATGGTCTTATCCAAGACAACTGTAGTTTGTTAGGACATCATGGCTACATTTACGGGTCACTATCGTCAACACAGGTACAATTTTTTTAAAATAAACATCAATTGGAAGAAAGAAATAATAGTTAAGGGCGATGAATTAAATTAAAGGGGTTTTCTCACAAAAGAAAAATCTCAATCCACTAGTGATGTTAACACAATAAAGATAATTTTAACCCCTTACTTTACAATTTTACTCAGTTTTATTGGTGTTTTTGGCTCTTATCACTACCACGTGCTCAATGCAAAACCCCAGGGTGTGGGCGGGGACTCACTAAGCAGACACATTATGATCATATAGTGATTATCAGGGTACAGGTGTACATAAATTTTCATCTGGCTTCTGAACATTGTACTAACAGACTGACACATAGAAGGAGAGAAGAGACAGATCAGAGATCATGGGATACCTAGTACACAGTAGGCATAAGAAGACAGAAAAAACAAGCGCTTCCTGGTGCAGGTAAATGAGGGAGAGTTGTCGTTTAAAATAAAGTAAGGTGCTCACCTTTGGTGGTTGTGCAGCCGTGCACAACACCGTGAAATGCAAGTAGTGTGTGCGAGTCCATGCGGCAGGGAAACCTCCGAGGTTCGAAGATGGTATTTCACCCTAGAACAGTGCTGGCGAACCTATGGCACTGGTGGCCACGAGGTGGCACTCAAGCCCTTTCTGTGGCACTAGGTCATCACAGAGATGACTCCAGGTATCTCTGAAGTCCCAGACAGCCAAGGATGCTGTGCACAGAGGTATTTTAAAGTGACAGTCTACCTGGGACTATTTCTGCTATTGGTGTCCTCAGGGGCTGCGTTATCAATGAAAACTGTGACAGAGAAGGAGTATAAACACAAATAGAATTTCTGTGTTGGCACTTTGCGGTAAATTTAAGCGGGTCTGTGTTGTGTTGGGCACTTCGGTCACTCGCCATCACTGCCCTAGAAGAAAAGGAAGAGGAGGACCCTTTTTGGCGCAGCGCAGTTTAAAATAAGGCAATATACAAATGCAACTTCTGTTTATTGTTAAATTAAAACTCTTGTTAAAACAATAAACCAAAAGATACATAATAATTTGTAAGACAACGGATTTTGTGTCAACCTATTGGACGCTTTTCAGGTCTAGGGTTAGTTTTGGTTTATTGTTTAACAAGGAATCTTAATTTAACAATAAAAAGGTGTTATTTGTATATGCCTTATTTTAAAATTGTGTTGCGCCAGAAAAGGGTCCTCCTTGTTTTTCCACACGGCCGATAAGAATGAAGTCTTCTCTTCTTCTTGGGTGAAATACACATACACAGAGGCATGGACAGACAGAGGCTGACAGACAGAGGCCGACAGTCTTTTACACTGACCATCTGCTATAACTCTGCTCACTGATATGTGCTGCCTCCCTCTCCCACGGATCACTATCTCCTTGAAGTTTGTAGCTTCTCTCTGCTCAATATGTGCTGGCAGGAAAGTGATTCAGTGAGTGTCGGTGAGCTCCATGTAGGACACTGGAGGGGGAGTGGCTACAGGCTCAGAGCAGAAAGACACAAAGCAATCCAAATGGGGGCCGACCCTAAAGTCAGAAGTTACCAGGTCTTGTCTAGGGAAAATGAAATAGTGTAAGCAGGACTGATAAAGACCGGTTGGATTTATATCTGTGAATGCGTATTTTTGTTAATAACAGGTGAATTAGAGAAGTATTATTTGGTTATCCTGAGTACATTTAAGAACACTGTCTTGTGGGAATACCCCTTTAATGACGAATTGCAAAACATTAACATTCTCTGCTCTGCTACATGCATTCATGCCAGGTTACAGAGGATCCGAGGGAAAAGCACTGGATTTACATTTTCACATTGAATTGAAGTTATTCATTAAATAAGGGTTCAATTAAAAAAAACAAACATTGGTATTAAAACTTCCAAATGATAAATTTTTTGCCATGCCTGAATACTTTTAGAATTGTTTATAATATTTTTCAACATACTTTCAGCATGAAAAAAAAATGACTATTGACAGGTTCCAGGATTGAAATGCTGAAATTGTTTGGATTTAGTCCTTTTTGTTGTAATAAACATGCATTTAGACTAAAAATTTAGGATAGTTGGAGGTGGTTAGAATTTTAAAGCATGTGTCTTTATTCTGAAGACTTCAATGTGAAGATGAGAAGCTATTGATTGCAGACGCTTTACACTGTAACGGATCAGGGTCAAACAGCGGAGAGTACCTGGAAGATAGATAAAGAAATGCAGTACAGTAGATTGGACCTAGGAGAGCATTAGTATTCTGATATATTGAGAAGTAATTGATAATATCTTAGAGACAGGGGTACCCAAACTCTCCCCTAAAAAATCCCACCATCTTCTTGCAAAGCGCCAACATGTCTATTGTCTTAAAGAATAAGACAGTGACACAGTGACAGGGCTTTCAATGATACTTCAATGATACCAGAGACTCACCAATGATGTGAAGTCATGGCCCAAAAAGTTTGAGAAGTGCAACAAATATTATACTTTCACACTGATCTGTACCCTCTGGTTTAATGTGTGTTGTCAGATGTTTTGATCACATACAGAAATACAAGTGCAATCTTATTATGAGTAACAAAAGCTTTATCGACAGAATGAGTGGATGCAGCAAGTCAATATTTGCAGTGTGGACCCTTCATCAGGACATCTCGCAATTCTCCCTGGCAGCTCTAATCAACTTCTGGAACTAATCCTCACTGATTGAAGTCCATTCTTGCACAATCAATGCTGCATTTGACAAAATTTGTTGGTTTTTGTTTGTTCACCCGTCTTTTGATGATTTACCACAAGTTCTCATGGGATTAAGATCTGGGGGTGTTCCAGACCATGGACCCAAAATCTCTATGTTTGTTCCCATTTAGCCATTTAGTTATCCACCTTGCTTTATGGCAAGGTGCTCCATCATGCTGGAAAAGCAGTGTGATCACCAAAACTGCTCTGGACGGTTGGTTTTGAAGTTGCTTTGGAGGACATTCTGGTACAATTCTTATTCATGGATGTGTTTTTAGGCAAGGACTGTGAGAGAGCCGATTCCCTGGCTGAGAAGCAACCCCACACATCAATGGTTGCAGGATGCTTTACAGTTGGCATGAGACCAGACTGGTGGTATCGCCTCACCTGTCTTCTCCAAACAAGTGTTTCCAGATGTTCCGAACAATTGAAAGGGGATTCATCAGAGAAATGACATAACCTCAAGTCCTCAGTAGTCACTCCCTGTACCTTTTGCAGAATATCCGTCTGCCCCTAATATTTTTTCTGGAGACAAGTGGCTTATTTTGCCCTCTTGACACCAGGCATTGCTCCAAGGAGTCTCCGCTCACAGTCGTGCAGATGCACTCACACCTGCCTGTGCCATTCTGAGCAAGCTCTGCACTGCGTGGTAGCCGATCCCGAAGCGTGAAAAACCTTAAGAGACGGGTCCTCTGGCCACTTGCTGGTCTTCTTGGGCTTGCCATGGACCTTTTTGGCAACAATGGAACCTCTCTCTGAATTCTTGATGATGCAAAAATTGTTGACGGAGGTGACTGCAATGTTCTCGCAGCGATACTCTTCCCTGTTAGGCCAGTTTTGGCAGTGCATTTGAATGCACGTATTTCTTTAGAGATAACCCTGGTTAACAGAAGAGAAAAAAGGATGCCAAGCACCAGCCTCCTTTTAAAGTGTCAGTGGTGTGATTTTATTAATCATGACAGATTGATCTCCAGCCCGTCCTCATCAACACCCCACCTCACGTGTTAATGGAGCAATCACACTGAAACGATGTTAGCTGCTCCTTTTAAGGCATGCGCGCAATGAAATTGAATTGGTTTTGGGGGAAAAAGTTCATTTTCTATGCCAAAATATGACTTTGCAAGTAATTGCTGTTAAGATGATCACTCTTTAATAACATTCTGGAGTATATGCAAATTGCCATTATAAAACACCTGATGCAGTAGACTTTGTAAAAATTTACATATGTATCATTCTCAAAACTTTGGCCATGACTGTAGCTCTTTAAAATATTGGTGAACTTGGCACCTACTGGGGCTGCAGGAGGATTTGTCTCAGTCTCATCGTAGCAGGGCCACTTAGTGACTAGATTTGTTTTGTACCAGTATGTGAATATATAGTATACTATATAGCAGTGGTGGGTTGAACCTATGGAACGGTGGTGACAGTATTTTTGTTTTCTTGGTGGCACTGGAGCCCCTCTTCCCTGGGCCTTTTAACCTCGAGCATTAACCTTACACCGTCAGATTCTTCGCCAAGAGAGGACTCAAGAGCCTCTTGCATCAGTTCAAGCGCAGCCCAGGACCCCTGAAGGAAGCCCCCGTTCACAATGATAATCAAAGCTGTTCTTTTCGTTTCCTTTTAGGTAGCTGCTCAGTTGCCTCCGTATCATCTTATTTTAGTTTTTCCTATACATTATGTGTATGGCGCATGTCTCAGGATTTAGTTGTTTAAATCTTGTCGCATAGCACTTGCGAAAAATATGTGGGTTGTGGATGTCGTCTTTGGCACTCTCAGGCTGTCAAAAATGGTTTTCCATCATGCTACTAGTATAGAATAATAATAAAATATTTTATCATAGCGGCACACAGATTACGTTCAGTGCTGGCCAAAAGTTGTCAAATCAGGCCCTGTCCCCATGTGGCATCATAATTAAAAAACCTATGTTTGGAGGTGTAGAAGGAAACCCACGAAATACTACGGAAGACAATTACAAACTCTTTGACAGATGTCTGTGAACCTGGGTGGGGATTCGAACTCACCCTACGTATACCAGCAAAACAATTGTGGCAATTTTGCCCCCTTATACTGTACATGCATGGCTACAGTGGGTTAGACAAAATAAATTTTATTACTATTACTTTTGTTCTAACATTTTATTAAAGTTTAAATTACACTTCACTTTTTTGTAATGGAGGGTGGCAGGACTTGCGACTAGTAGGTATTATTTGTTACCCACCAATATTACCAGGGTGGGACATTTAGAGGACTAACCTAAAAAAAAGGCGAATAGTGGTGATGATATAACCTTCCTGGGTGGACACCTTAGGATAAGGGAGAGAGAAAACTTGTATGATGGGTGCTTGCCCATGTGTAGGCCAGTTTAAGCCCAGCCATCTCTGGAGCCAATACTTGGATTTTTTCAAGGACAAGAGTGGTCACATTACATCGATGCTGAGAATTTCCAAGAAAACACAATGGTTTCGTTTTTGTGGTTTTAAAAAGCAACCTATCTTTAGTGTATTCACACGTTCTCTGTTTTTAACTATCGCATAGGAGGGGGTTGAAATTTTTGTGACACAGTACCCTGGTTAACTCTCGCCAGTCAGTATTGTACTAATGTAAGACACCACAATCTCCCACTTGTTACCAGTCAGCAAGTGAATGTTGCCATAATTTAGATGAAAATAAGTGCCTGGCTGTGTAGAAAAGGCAAAATTAGAGAGGCAACATGAGATTTTAGTACAAGGTTTCTACATGTGTACAGTTGGTCCTATTAGATTTGAGATGAATAACCTCCTTGCTTATTCACAGACAGAGCCAAATAACGCCACCGAAACTGAGGGTCAATCTGTTGAATTTGCTAAAATGTTTTCCTTTGATCGTAATAGAAAAATGGTCATAAATTAAGAAACTCAGTGACTGTAATAGCTTCATTTCAACAAGATGGCCACAGGTAGTCATCGTCCGCAGTCACGGGGGCGGCAGTCAGCACAGAAGAGTAAATGAACAAGATAAGACCTTTGGGCCCACGTCACAAGCACTCTCACCAGCCAAACAGTTCCCCACGCGTATACGAAGGAGAAAGAATCAGACTTAGAAAAACAGCTTAAATCCAGTGCTGTCTACCAGTTGGGAGTCTGTTGCTTCTGAAATAGAATACTGGTCTGGTTTTAATGCCCGCAAAGAATAAGGCCTTGCATGGTCATGGTTGAGGTCAAGGGAGCTGGCCTACAAGGTGCTAAAAGAGGGTGGATTTCCTTATATTGCCCCACATGTGATTTGATGGTGAGCTCTTCAAGTCAGACTAGTTATCCCCCACCACCTTAGTCAGACATGAGGTATGAAGAAACAAAAAATTCACCGACTTTGATGTATTGCAACAAAACCTGCTGAGGCATGCAAGAGAGCCTGGCTACTTGTGTCACCCCCTCATCCTCATAGTCTGTAAGCTCTTGTGTCACCCCCTCATCCTCATAGACTGTAAGCTCTTGTGTCACCTCCTCATCTCCATAGACTGTAAGCTCTTGTGTCACCCCTCATCCTCAGACTATAAGCTCTTGTGTCACCCCCTCATCCTCATAGACTGTAAGCTCTTGTGTCATCCCCTCATCCCCATAGACTGTAAGCTCTTGTGTCACCCTCTCATCCTCATAGACTGTAAGCTCTTGTGTCACCCCCTCATCCTCATAGACTGTAAGCTCTTGTGTCCCCCCTCATCCCCATAGACTGTAAGCTCTTGTGTCACCCCCTCATCCTCATAGACCAGGGCCGCATCTGCCATGAGGCGAGATGAAAATCTCGCCTCAGGCGGCAGATTGCGGGTCCCTGTACAGGGCGGCGAAATTCGCTGCTCTAAAGTGGGCGATTCGGGCGTCCATTAAAGCCCGAATCGCCCACCAGCTAAATAAATCGCGCCTGTCTCTTTAAGACACAGGCGCGATTTATATGCGGAGCGACGCAGCGCCTTTCCGGCTGCTGCGTCGCTCCGTTCTAATCAGTGACACAGGCGTCATTACGTCACAACGCCTGTGTCACTGTGCGGAGCGGCGGCTCACAGGAGAGCCGCGTGAAGAACGGAGCTGCGCGCCGAGGGAGCAGCTGCCTGCAGGTGAGTATGATTTTATTATTTTTCATGCACTTTCATTAATTCTAATCTGGCTGATAAGGGGGAGTGGGGGCCTTAATTGTCATATACTATGTGTGTGGGGGTGTATACGTTATACGTGGCCATACTTGTTTTATACTGTGGGGGGGGGGGGCTGTATACATTATATGGGGCCTAATTGTCATATACGGGGTGGGTGGTTATGATCATATATGGGGCCTACTTGTTTTGATCAAAATTCATAGGTCACAAGCAATCACAATAAATGAATGAAGCCAGGGCCGCATCTGCCATGAGGCGAGATGAAAATCTCGCCTCAGGTGGCAGATTGCGGGTCCCTGTACAGGGCGGCGAAATTCGCCGCTCTAAGACACAGGCGCGATTTATATGCGGAGCGACGCAGCGCCTTTCCGGTCGCTCCGTTCCAATCAGTGACACAGGCGTCATGACGTCACGACGCCTGTGTCACTGTGCGGAGCCGCGGCTCACAGGAGAGCCGCGTAAGGAACGGAGCCGCGCGCCGAGGGAGCAGCTGCCTGCAGGTGAGTGTGATTTTATTATTTTTCATGCACTTTCATTAATTCTAATCTGGCTGATAAGGGGGAGTGGGGGCCATAATTGTCATATACTGTGTTTTGAGGGGTGTATACGTTATACGTGGCCATACTTGTTTTATACTGTGGGGGGGGGGGCTGTATACATTATATGGGGCCATAATTGTCATATACTGGTGGGTGCTGTATGCATTATATGTGGCCATACTTGTTTTATACTGTGTGGGCTGTTGGATCCATGGGACGCCCCTTCCTAAGTTCCTTGTATCTAGCCACCACAGAAGATCTCGTCTGACGCTCAGCGGGATCTGGTCCCTTTTCTCTAATCCTCTTGGTGATCTGTCCCAGGATGAAAGGATCCAGCTTTGGAGAGATCTGGAATGGTTTTGGCACCATGATACTGCTGGGATACTGGCTGTCATCTTTCCTAAAAGCTTCATCGCTGTCCGGATTGAAACGTATGGTTTTTTCCCGAATGATAATACGAGGTGTCGGATGTTGTCCTTCTTGTCCTGCGGAAGAGAAGAGATTTGACGACATGAGTCTAAGATTACTCCCAAGAATTTTATCTGGGTAAGGGGGGAAAGACTTGACTTCTGAAAGTTGACGATCCACCCCAGGCTTGTGAGTGTAGAAATCGTGAAATCCCGAGACCTGACTAGGTCTAGGCTGGTATTGGCTATAATCAGGAAGTCGTCTAGGTAGGGAACGACAGACACATCCTGATTTCTTAAGAAAGCCACCACCTCTATCATCAGTTTGGAAAATACCCTGGGAGCAGAAGATATTCCGAAGGGTAGTGCACAAAACTGAAAGTGGTGAGTTACCCCTTCCAAGGAAAGAACAGAGAATCTTAAATATTTCTGAGAGGAAGGGTGGATAGGAACGTGAAAATAGGCGTCCTTTAAGTCTATGGTGCACATAAAGGAGTTTTGGTGGATGAGGGGTATAGCAGATCTTACCGACTCCATCTTGAAGCGTCTGTATATTATGAAGCGATTTAATCCTCTCAAGTTTATTATGAGACGGTTCGATCCGTTGGGCTTTTTTACTGTGAACAGAGGGGAGTAGAAACCTTGTTCCTCTTGATTGAGCGGAACTCTCAGGATGGCCCCCAGTTGTAGCAGGTTCTGGACCTCCTGCCAGATTGTGACCTGTGTAGAAGGAGAAGATGAGGATGGACAGAAATATCTTTGTGGGGGAAGACGGGAGAATTCTATTCTGTAACCATTTTTTACAATGTCTCTTGCCCAGAGATTTGATGTAATCTTCTCCCACTGAGAAGTATAAAACTTGAGTCTTCCCCCAACCCTGGCGTCACTGCTTCTTACTTTTGGATGGGTCACTGTTTGAGGAGAACAAGAAGCCACGACCTCTGCCTCCCTTGGGATAGCTCCAACGGCCTTGTTTGCCCTTCCCTCTGTAGCTCTCCCTTTGGTCCCTGGGGCCACGAAAAATTTTTCTCTTGGTGTCGGGACGATTTTCTGGAAACCCCATCTTTTTGTCGGCAGCTTTCTCGAGAATGACATCGAGGTCCGGGCCGAAGACAAACTCGCCTGCAAAGGGGATTCCACACAATTTTGTTTTGGAACGCATGTCCCCTCCCCATTGCTTTAACCAAAGCACTCTCCTTGATGCGTTGGATAGGGCCCCTTCTTTAGCTGAAAACCGGATGGACTCCGCCGAGGCATCAGCTAGAAAGGCTGTTGCTAATTTAAGGAGAGGAATATTCTCTAGGATAACTTCTCTGGGAGTATGGTCTTTAACGTGGTTTTCCAGCTCCTTCAGCCAGAAGAGTAGTGTTCTGGCTACCGAGGTAGCCGTCAGGTTAGTCTTCAGATTTAGCATAGATGTATCCCATGCTTTCCTGAGTAGTGCCTCAGATTTACGATCCATAGGGTCCCGTAGTTGCCCCGCATCTTCAAATGGTAAATCCATCTTCTTGGATACCTTGGAGACTTGTATATCCACCTTAGGACATGCGTCCCAGATCTTCGAATCATCAGGCTCGAACAGAAGTCGTTTTTTGAAATTTTTGGAGACCGTTATTTTCTTTTCCGGTTCTTGCCATTCTGCCGTAATCAGATCCTTCAAGGTATCATTGACAGGAAAAACCCTTCGTTTTTTAGACCTCAGTCCTCCAAAGAGATCCTCTTCGACTGATCTAGGCGGGATTATATCTTCAATATTTAGAGTATCCCTTACTGCTTTGAGAAGTCTATCCATTTCTTCAATAGGAAACAGATACCTGGCTTCAGATTCTTGTAAATCAGAATACGTTATTTCTGAATCTCTATAAGAACATGACGGAGATTCGGAAACGTCCGAATCCGATGCTGGAGTGGCTAAATCAGGATCCATACGGGCTCTTTTAGGGGAGGGACCCTGAGGAGCCTGAGAGGTTGAGGCGAGCGATACTAATTTTTCTTCGATAAACTCCTTAATCTCATCCATAAAGGAGGTTTTTTCGTCTCTCAATAACTTATCTATGCAAGATTTACATATCGGTTTCTTATGCGTATCAGGTAATTTGCTAATGCACATATTACATCTTCTGCTCTGATGATCAGATGATTTTGATCTTGATTTCGCCACTTTGCCCCCTTTCTCCTGCTTCTCCTCCTTGCCTTTCCCTTTTCCACCAGATTCCTCCTGGAAGGGAAGGAGGAGAATTTGTTGCAGGAGACCGAAACAGATACAAATATATACACATGTAACATGTGGAGGACACCTCCAGCGCACTTACAAGTACTAGCGGGTGGAGAGAGCCTGCATCTGCCTCTTCAGACATGGCTGTGACGGCAGGGAGACAAAACACACGGCTGCACAAGAGTCCAGAACAAGACCTTGAACTTAGACCTCAGATCAACGTGTATCCGCAAAAACCTGACTTAAATACCTTCTAGGGGAGCCCATCCCCCTGTTGAAGGCTGCAGCCGGCGTTCATGCTCCAGAACCCGGCATCGGAGCGTCACTTCCGGTCGCGCCGGAAGTCGTCATCTGACTCCGTGCGACACACCGGGATTTCTGATTTAAGGCGCACGGAGCGCCACCGCTCTCCCTTAGGCGCCGCTGCCAGCGGGACGAGCGGTGCTTACCAGGCCGGACGGGGATGACCAGCGAGGGCCGGAGCCGCCCGTGGACCCGACCTGCGTGGCTTGGTCGAGGACCGCGCGACGGTTAGTGTTTGTGTCCCCCCTTACACCTGGATGATGCAAGGAGAGAGCTTCTCTCCATCCTGACCCTGTGGGAACAGGAAGAACACTGGTGGGAGGATGCTGGGAGGGGACTTTTAACCTCTCTCCTTCCTGTTCCCACAGAGGTCAAAGGGCATCCTCCAGGTGGCCGTCATGGGGGACGTGGTGGAAACTTGTGATATGGATAACAACAGATTCAACAACAGTAGATAGTTGTGTATCTCTACTTAGATAGGTCACTTCAGAACCATAAATGATAACTGTGTTAAATCCCTTAAATTGGTGATTTTTTTCCATATACACTCATGGGCTCAATCAGAGGTCGCATTAACGCCTCACCAAGCGTCATAGACGCATGATGAGGCGCCATTACTCCCCAGAATAATTGCCAAGCGTAAAAGTACGCTTGGCAATTATCCCCCTGTAAGGTGCTGGATAAGCAGTGTAGCGCGCTGCAGTCGTAGAGGAGAGTATCACTGTGATCGCAGCGCGCAGGCACTGCTCAGCACAAGACCAATAGCAAAGCTCCTTTACGCTGCCAGAATTAAGCAGCATGTAAGGGGCTTTGTTATTGGCTGTAAAGTACCGCCGGTAGATCGGTCGAGTCTGTGTATCTCCCTACAGCATGGTGTCGCGGATGGGTTAGTCAGGCTCTGCATGGGATCCAGTAAGTGTAAACCTCGGGGATATGAGGGAGAGGGTGACGGGGGGAATCCTCACAGGGTCCAAAGATCATTGTGCGGTGTCTGGTCCGGACATTACTGACAACCTGAGTCTGACATCCCTGTCAACGGGCACTGCCACAGGGGGTGATTGCGTACAGGCCCGAGTGCTTGTGTGTATATTACTAGAACACTAGAGTCTGCACATGTTTCATGCTCCACAGTACTGCAGAACCAGGTAAAAAAAAAGCTATTTGCCAGCTCCCATCCTGCTACTATCACCTGGCCCTGTACTGTCCTCCAGCCCAAGCAAACCCTGCTCCACGCTGCTGTATGGCACTAGCTGCCTACCTTCCACCCCTCCCCCGGACAAGCTGCCGCCGTCATGTCCCTACAGCCACGGGAGGTGATTTACTGGAGGTCAGGGTAAAGGCCAAGTGTGCAGAGCTGCGTCCGTGGTCCTGCTTCTACCTCTCCCTCACACACTGAGCCCAGCATCAGCGATCATCATGGCAGAGGAGCAACAACAAGTTGTGCAGACGCTCCCTCAGCTGCCCTTCTCGTCCCCAGGGGCACTGCCAGCTCTGGTGATAGGACTGCAGGGCACAGAGGCCAATGCATTGTAATAGAAGGTCAATAACTGCATCTGGTAAGCTGCGGAGCCCTGTGTCCTGTCATTGGTTAATACCCTTTCAGATCTCTAACATCTTTGATGTATTTTCTGACATGACAAAATACATTGTGTAGAGAAATTAGAACAAGGGATCGATTTGATCTCTTAAGATCTGGAAAAATTTAAGGAGGTGGACAATTTTGAGACCTGGTTTCAGAATTCACTGGCTCAGCTGGATAAAAAAGAAAACAAAATCAAAGACAAGAAATGTAAAAAAATTGTTATGGATCAAAGGGACTACAAGCAAGGTAGTATCTATAATTGGGATAAAAAGCTATCCAGAACACAAAAAAGAAGGAAAGCTTAATATTCTGATGAAGTTACACATCCATTTGAAAACAGAAGAAAGTAACATTTCAGGTACTGAAATAAACTCTGTTCTAGAATCTAAACAGTCAGGACAGAGGGACAGTTTGCTTACTGCCAGTCAAAAAAACAAAATCAGCGGGTCCTACGGCTTCTTATTTACAAGATCACAAAAAAAAAAATACAGCTACATGCACAACCAACTTCAAGTGAAGAGCAAAGTCAAGAACTATGCCATCTTGGGATATTTCCCTTCCCGTGAAGGTTTTTATACTTAGTTATACTAGAAGAACAAACAACTATGGAAAACTTATCTTTTGAAGAAAAACTTGCTCTCAAAGAACTATAGAAATGGGAGGATGTGTTATTTAAACAGTTCGATAAGGGCAGAAACTCTGTAATCCGGCCCAAACAGATGTATATTAAAGAGGTCAAGAGACTCCTCCTAGATAAAAATAAAATGTTATATAACTATGAGGACAGAGATTCCTAACTGACATAAATAAGGAAAGGACCATAAGTAAAGAAGAAAAAGAATATCTCTCTGTCAGACACCATAGGGTAGATACTTTGGGTAGCATATAAAAAGTACATAAAAACCTTCGTGAGCCCCCTGGTAGACAAATTGTGTTGGGGTTAGGGTGTCTGACAGAAAAGTGCACCCAATGGCTGGATATTGAGCTTCACCAATACATCTGGAAGAAGATAAATGGTTAGTGACTATAGATGTTGCAAGTATTGAGCATGGAGATGGCTACAAAGCAGTCATATTTCTTCTGTAGATAACCTCCAAATGAGACAAGACTTTATTCTAGAGACACTCTTGTTTGTTCTACTGTATTTGATGCCCACTTCCTCCAGACCCAAGGAACTGCGATGAGTGTGGGGTGCGCGCCCACCTTCTCAAACTTGTTCCTTGGGTGGTAGGAAGAAGAGCACATATTTAGCGAAGAATTGCAGGAGTATACAGATTCCATCATCACCTGGAAGTGCTATATTGATGATGATGCATTAATTTGGAAGGGGACCAAGGAAAGATTAGATGATTTCTAGCTGCGACTCAATCATAATAATTTATACATCAAATTGACAATGTCTTGTAGCAAGACATCAGATTTCTTCCTCAACATCAAAATAGAAAAGCATCCAAGTGAGTGGTAACAGACTTATACCATAAAGAAACGGTTACTAATATTATGTTTCATGCGAACAGTTCCCACCTGTCTAAAACCATCAATGCTAAACCTGAGGAGAATTCCTCAGATTGAGGAGAAATTGCTCTACATTGAAAAAAAATATTCAAATGTGGAGCTCAAGAATTAAAGGCATTTTTGCTTGCCCATTATTACATGAGAATGCTGGCATATCCAGGTTTTTACCCTTGTGGCCTATGTACAGCATATAAGGTCTTCTAGATCTTTGAAGACTCGACAGACAATAGATACCCCATCTATTGTACGTGCAATCTCTTATATGTCAGCAAGAAAATCAGGGATTTGATGGCACGAAACATAGTACAGCATTAAATATGATGATGAAATGCAAGTTACAGCACTCAAAGAGAATAAGCCCTTTACACCTACACCATAGCTAAACATTTTAAGAAAATGCCCAGCCTGAATATTAAATAGCAAAAAGATTGGGGGATAAACCAACTGAAAATAGACATAGAGGAGGGGGGGTGATCTAGACACCCATTGTTGAAATCTGAAAGAATGGATTTATAGGCATAAAATGCTTAAACCATCAGGACTAAATGATACCTTAAATTGTGGGTGTTTTTTATTTATTTTTTTAATTAAAAGAACATGAGAATTTTTATTTGACGATGAGGCAAAGAGAGAGAGGAAAATGTGGAACTCACTGGGGAGTGCCGCATTTTCCTCTCTCTTTTTGCCTCATTTGTCTGCATATTTGACGCATGCACCCTGGACTGCTTTGATTTCCCTAATGCCCAGTCTCATGCCTTTGGTCTGCATAAGGTGTTTGTTAATTTTGGTGTGAGCAATGCCGCTATTGGACTTTATTTCTCCTCTCCCTCTTGTATACCTATACACATACATACTACATATATACCTAGAACTAGAAACTTTGCCTAGAACTATATAGCTCTGAATTATTATTTTTTCTTTAGAACCCCCTATGGCAAAATATAAAAAAAAATTATATAAGATTATATATATATATATATTATGTTTTTTTAGATTCCTTGACAGAGCATTAGGTATTACTGAACGCTGTTCACTGGCAGGAGCAATCACTGTATTACTGGATGCTGTTCACTGACAGCAACAATCAGGGTATTAATGGACAATATTCACTGACATAAGGAATTATTGGAAGTTATTCAATGACAGGAGTAATCATGACTGGACAAGGGAGAAGTGGTGTAGGTGAAGGGACACTCTGTTGAACAAAAGGGGTTAAGTAAGAAACTGGGGTCAGTCTGACACTGGGAATCACCTTGACCTCAGGATCATGCGACACAGCTCTGACCTTCTCAAAATCTTACTAAAATCACAGTTTTGTCACAGCATATTTACACACAGTGACTGTTTAAGTGTAGGTCAAAAATGCTCGTCCTGGGCATAAGACATGCATGAAACACATAACTGGTAGGATGCAGTGAAAATCTAAAATATTTTACTTAAATTATATTAATTGAAATGCTTTGCATTTCTCATCATTTTTTCTTTATAAATGAGCTTTTGCTAATCATTTAAGGGTATTAGAGTATGATTTCACTTTTTGGCAAAATAAACTTAAAATTGTCAGAAGCAATATCATATACTTACCAGTGAAATCCACAGCACAATATATTCATCAAAGAAACTGTTAAAATACTGATTGAAAAATAACAGGGCAGGTCCAATAAATGCTGTATCTTGCAAATGCATTTCACTTTTGGTCATATGAGCAACCTATCAATAAAAAAAAAAACAAAAAACACAAACTTAATTCTGTTCAGATGAATATATAAAAAATATTAAAGGGAAACATTGTTGAATGGATAGATAAAAATATAGTGAATGCAGTGCAAAATGGTGAAAAAACGCATTTGTGTCGTTTTCTTGTGGGCTTGGATTTTACGGCTTTGACTATGTGCCCCAAATGACACGTCTATTATGTTCTTTGGGTCATTACAATCACGGGAATACCAAATTACAGGCTTATAGGTTTAATAATGCTTTCATACATTTACAAAAATTAAAACCTTTTGTACAAAATTTTTTTTTTGATTTTGCCATATTCTGGCACTAATTACGTTTTCATACCGTATTTTTCGGACTATGAGGCGCACCATCAATAAATGCCTTCTAAAAGATCTAGGTTCCTCTATAAGGCGCACTGGATTATAAGGATGAATGACCAGCAGGTGGCAGATCTGTGCACAGTTCAAGGCAGCTGTTGATGACGTTTTCAATGCCTCCATTTTTAGGACTTTACGACCTTTTGATCACTATTTATTACATTTTTAATATTTTTCAAGAAGGCAAAAAAGTGCCGTTTTCGACTTTGGGCACTATTTTCCGTTATGGGTTAAGCACAGTGAAAGTCCGTTATTATATTTTGATAGATTGGACATTTTTGAAAACGACGATAGCCAATGTGTTTATGATTTTTACTGTTTATTAATATTTATATCAGTTCTACAGAAAGGGGGTGATTTGATTGTTTAGGTTTTTTTAATTATAATTTATTTTTAAACTTTTTTTTTATTTTTACTTTTACTATTTTTCAGACTCCCTAGGGTACTTTAACCCTAGGTTGTCTGATCGATCCTATCATACTACAGTATGATATTCAGTAAGGCAGTATATGGGGATTTTGCTCCTCATTCATTACATTGTGCAATTAACACATTGTAATGAATGGGTCAAAACGAGACAGTCTTCGTAAGAACCGAGGCTGTAATAGCAATGGATCGCCGCTCCCCGATGACGTCACAGCGCACGTCGGGAAGGGGTTAAAATGTGCAAATAGCACATTGTAATGAATGGGTTATGCCCGTGAGCCCTCTCCATGTACCTGGGCCATACTATTATGGCGCATGTCGGTAAGGGGTTAAAGGTTATATAATCTTCTTTTGTCAATTTGGACATATAAGGGTTTCATTTCTGTGAGATTATATGTACTTTACAAATACTTTATTTTAGTGGGTCTTTAGCTCTTTGATGAGATTTTATTAACTCTTGTTTGTATGGATGACACCTTACCATAAAAATAATATATTATTATTACTCTATGGATCACTATCGTTATTCTATGTATACCTCGTAGTTTTTATTAATATATTTTTACAATTTTACTGAAGAAAAAGTAATATAGAGGCATAACCTTATTTTTCATTTTACAGAACTTGTTGACTTAGCTTATTTTTTTGTGATGAATTGTGCTTTTCAGTGGTACCATTTTGGTGCACATAACTCTTTTGATCATTACCTGCTGGAGGAGTTTGCTAAAACATTTAATTTTTAGCAAGTTTTTCATTTTTTTTATGGTGTTCACTTAGCAGATCATATTAATGTTTCTGATTTTTTTTTTTAATGTTTCTGATCGGACTTTAGCAGGTAACTGCTGTATTTTTGTGTTACTTTTTCTGTTTATTCTTCTTTTCTTCTATTGTATTCCCCATCAGTGCAATGGCCTCCATAAGTGGCAATGCTACACAGTGTACATCCTGTGCCATGTATGCTTTCCTTGAACAGCCGTTCGAGGGGGAATACTGCTGTGAGGGATGTGTGAGGGGAACATCAACTCAGAGGTAGCAATGCTGCAGCAAGACATGGCCTCTTGCAACAGGGGAAGAAGGGAGAGAGGAGCACAGGCAAGGTCAGACAGGTGCTGTTAGTGGGAGATTCCATTATTAGGGGAACAGGCAGGGCAATCCGTCACAAAGACTGTGCATACCGAACAGTGTGTTGTTTGCTGGGTACTAGGGTTCGGCATGTTGCGGACCAGATTGATAGATTACTGGGAGGGGCTGGTGAGGAACCAGCAGTCATGGTCCACATTGGCACTAATGATAAAGTAAGAGGTAGGGGGAAGGTCCTTAAAATGATTTCAGGGTTTAGGCCATAAGCTCAGGGTAAGGACCTCAAAGGTAGTTTTCTCTGAAATACTACCTGTACCACGTGCCACACCAGAAAGGCAGAGGGATATCAGGGAGGTAAATAAGTGGCTCAAAAGTTGGCGTAGGAAGGAGGGCTTTGGGTTCATGAAGAACTGGGGAGAGTGCAGCTATTTTGGGGGAAAAAATGGCTACAAGGTTGGAGGAGTGTTTAAACTAGAGACTTGGGGGGGGGGCAACTACACTTGTGCAGGGCATGGGGGAGGAAGGGGTCTGGAATAAGATTGGGGGAATAAGAACCAAAGGGATAGGGAAAACCATGTAAAGTGCATGTACACAATTCCCAGAAGCCTCACAAACAAAATGGAGGAACTGGAACTCTTAATGTTCGAGCTCAAATATGATATAGTGGGTATCAGCGAGACATGGTTGGACAGTATCTCTGACTGGGCTGTTACTATAGATGGTTATAGTCTCTTTAAAAATGATCGTATAAATAAAAAAGGGGGAGGATTTGTTTACACGTGAAATCTTGCCTGTCCTCCAAGATGACAATGGTTACACAAATGAAAATGTGGGTGGAGATAAGGAGATGGGAAAAAGAATAATAAAATATTACTAGGGGTTTGTTATAAGGCACCAAATATAATGGAGGAAGCAGAGGAAATGTTGATAAGCCAAATGGATGCACTTTCAAAGCATGG
Organism: Engystomops pustulosus; assembly: GCA_019512145.1. Taxonomy (NCBI): domain Eukaryota; kingdom Metazoa; phylum Chordata; class Amphibia; order Anura; family Leptodactylidae; genus Engystomops; species Engystomops pustulosus. Next base: position 176,724,388 of record CM033642.1, on the reverse strand, counting down.
TGAAGTACTTATCTTAGGGACTTCAATTACCCAGATATTGACTTGAGGGCAGAAACCTGCAGGTCCTTCAAAGGTAACAGGTTTTTGACAACAACAAAAGACTATTATAACTAGTCCTGGAGCAAATAAGAGAGGGGCAATGCTGGCCCTTATCCTAACCAACAGACCTGGCAGGGTATCAAAATTACATGTTTGGGGGAAGCTGGGTAATAGTGATCACAATGTCAATGGTTTTATATTATGTTTTACTAAGCGGAGGGACAACAAACACTCAACTTCAGGAAAGAAATTTTCAGCAGCTAAGGGAGGACTTAATAGGCATAAACTGGGACAACATTATTGAAAAAGTCCCCTTTTTAGGGGGCTTTTGTCTTCGAGAACATTCTAAAAAATGCTAACAAGAGACACTTGAGAGAAAAAGCATAAAAAAAACAAGAAAAAGTCAATGTGGTTAACTAGTACTGTAAGGAGAGCAATAAGCGAGAAAGATAAAGATATATAAATAAACATTATTATTATTATAGATTTGTTAACCCCTTCACGCTATGAAGGGTGTATGAAGAGGGCTCACGGGCATATCGCAGCAAAAAAACACTGCTAACACCCGGGGTCCGTGCATGCACCGATCGCGGGTGTTAACCTTTTCTTTGCCATCTTACCTCCGATCCTTGCTCCCCCAAACGTCATCAGGGGCAGTGATCGGTTGCCATGGTAGCCTCGGGTCTTAGTTTGACCCGAGGCTAAATGGCTTCTACCTATTCATTACAATGAGCCAGTGGCTCTTTGTAATGTATAGTGTGCAGAAATGCCATATACTGCAATACAGTTTTATTGCAGTATATGGTAGGAACGATCTGACCATCTAGAGTTAATGTACCCTAGAGAATCTAAGAAATAGTGAAAAAAAAAAAAGAAAAAAAAAGTTTAAAAAAATAATAAAATATTAAAAGTTCAAATCACCACACTTTCCCTAGAGCTGATATAAAACATAATAAAGAGTAAAAATCACAGACACATTAGGTATTGCCGCGTCCCAAAATGCCCGATTTATCAAAATATAAAAACGGTTATTGAAGGCGGTGACCTCAGAGATGGGAAAAGGCGCCCAAATGTCTGAAACGCGACTTTTACACCTTTTTACATGACATTTAAAATTTAATAAAAAATTATCAAAATGTCGCACAGTCCTCAAAATTGTAGCAATGAAAACATCGTCTCATTTCGCAAAAAATGACACCTCCCCTAGCTCCGTACCCCAAAGTCTGAAAAAGTTATTAGCGTCAGAAGATGTCAAAAAATTTTTTTCTTTATTGTACACATTTGTTTAATTTTTGAAAATGTATTAAAAGGCAATAAAACCTGTATAAATTTAGTGTGATTGCGATCATACTGAACCAAAGAATAAAGAATTATTTGGAGCGAAGAGTGAAAGTTGTAAAAACTGAGCCCACAAGAAGGTGACGCAGACACGTTTTTTTTAAATTTTTCCACATTTGGAATTTTTTTCGGCTTCCCACTACATGGCAGGGAATAATAAATAACATAACGGGAAAGTAAAATTTGTTACGTACAAAATAAGCCCTCACACAGCTCTGTACATGGAAAAATTAAAAAGTTATGGATTTTTGAAGATGGAGAGCGAGAAATGAGCTAAAATACCCTGTGTCCTTAAGGGGTTAAACTATTGGGCAATTAGTATTTCTTGAAGTGTCCAGACAGTTTTCACAACACCCCTCATCCCCCCCTCACGCTCCCCCCCTCCTACAACAGGACTTGGAAACAAAGAAACAGTTTAACCCTTAAGAATGCAGCCATTTTGTAGCTTAAGGCTTAAGTCCTTTTGTAGCTTAAGTCCCATTTTTTGGATTCTGACTGCGTCATTAGATGGTTATAACTTTTGAACACTGTCACTTATCAAAGTGATTCTGGGATTTTTTTTTCTCCACATGTTGTACTTCATTTTAGTGGTAAATTTTGGTCATTGGGGCAGATTTACTTACCCGGTCCATTCGCGATCCAGCGGCGCGTTCTCTGCGGTGGATTCGGGTCCGGCCGGGATTTATCAAGGCAGTTCCTCCGACGTCCACCAGGTGGCGCTGCAGCGCTGAAAAGCATTTGAACGCACTCAAGTTCCACGCGGCCGGACCAAGTGAAGGTAAGCGCGTCCCAAGCGACACTTTAATGTGTTTAAATGTGGCGGTTTTTCCGAATCCGTCGGGTTTTCGCTCGGCACGCCCCCCATTTCCGTCGCATGCATGCCGGCGCCGATTGCGCCAAAATCGATCGCCGTGCGCCAAAATCCCGGGGCAATACAGGTAAAATCGTCGCAAATCGGAAATATCGGGTAACACGGCGGGAAAACGCGAATCAGGCCCTTAGTAATTGACCCCCATTGTGTTTTCAGGCAGATAGATTTACCACCTAAATAAATTGCTGAAAAACATTTCCATATGTCTACTTTACATTTTTTGAATGTCTGGATAATTATTTTGATGTCACACGGCTACAAATCGAATATCGCTTTTCTGGATTTTCAGAATTGACTATTTTGGGGATAAATACAGTTTTGAATGAAATTTTACATATTTAGCATCAAAACCCCTTATAAAATCAACTTATTTTCAAATCTGCACCCCTCAATCTATCAGAAACCGCTTTTAGGAATATTGTTAACCCCTTGAGATCTTCATAGTAATTGAATCAAAATGGAGGTGACATTTAGAATGGTCAAATTGTGTAAAATTTACACATTTCCAAAAGATAAAAAAAGAAAAACCACCATACAATTGTGTCTACAATTTCTCAGAAACCCTCATTGGCCCTTTGTAGCAAAAAATTTTGGGGCTTTGTGACAGCATTTTTTTTTGCAGGATGAGATGCTTTTTGCAGGGTTACCATTTTGGGGTTTGGTATCCCTATTGTTGAAAATTTAGGAACTTTTTTTTAAAGGGCAGGAGTAGAAAAGCATAAATTCGCTACTGGATTATTTTTTTTTTTTTGGTGTTCACCATATAGCTTAATAATCATGTTATCCTATTCTATGGGTCGATACGATTACGGGGATACCGTACAGAATATGTTTCTTACTTTTTACTAAATTTGTCAAATAACATTGTGGCACAACATTGTTACTTTTTGGCTACAGAGCTGGTTGAAGTGTTTTTTTGTGGGACATTGTTACTTTGCACCAGTATCATTCTGGAGTACATATGTTTTTTTTTTTATCTCTTGTTATAGCATTTTTTTGTGGGATTGAATAGGTAAAATATAATTTTTGGCGGGTTTATAACAGTGTTTTAACAGCGTTCATCATGTGGGTTCAATAATTATTTACTGTTATTGTACGGGTTGTACAGACGTGGTGATACTATATGTGTGGGGTCTGTGTTATGATTTAGACTTTTTTGCGTTACATGTCTCTTATATGTTATGGGGCTTAGGGCTTTTTTTTATTGATTTCTTTATTTTATTGAATAAACTTTTTCTTAATTTACTCTTTCACCATGGTACATGAACAAGCAAACATTTGATTCATTGTTCATGATAATACTCTGCAATACTGATACCCAAATTCCTTGTTCATGATAATACTCTGCAATACTGATACCCATGCTTTAAGCATTAAATAGATTAATAGCCTGAATCATATATTGCCAAAGGCATATAGACAGCTAGAGTCACCAACCCAATTCAATATACATATACTTAGATGAGGGCATTTAAAACATAAACTTTTAATCAATAATTTAAAAGTATAAAACGGAAAGCAAAAGACCACCATGTACATAACACATCACACTGACCACCACTCCATGGTCAGTTCTCCATAAAAGTACGGTGTGTTGTCCGAGTCCTTATGCAGAGTATATGCAAACGCAAACAGCCTCAATTTATGAACTCAACTTAATCTTAGGTCATGCTTAAGCTTTGCGGTCACATACTGCATGACAGGAGTCAAATTAAGGGATGCAAATTTGGAGACTATCCCTGGGTAAACAAATTGGTCAACCACCATCAGACTCTAGACTGTGAAATCAGAGCAGAGTCAAATTCATTCTCCATAAGGAGGGTAGATTGTGCCAGTTGACCTTTAGCCTGACTTCAAGGCACGTGACGAGGCAGCGCATAATTACTGTGACGTTGTAAAATATTTTCAAGTATATAAAAGAGTAAGAAAACGAAAAACGAGAGAACGTGGGCCCTCGAGAATAACCTGGGGATCATGGACCAATCTACTGAATGTCGCCTTCTCGACGGTCTTTACCCAGGAAAATCCCATAGTGCAAGACATGATGAAGAATAATGTAAATTCTCTTTGGAATGTCAACAGTTTAACCCAAGAGGAGGTACTGTGCTGCCTAATAACCACTATGATAGACAAAATCACCGGGCCCAGATGGCATACACCCCCGGGTTCTGCATGAACTATGTACCGTGATAACAGACTTTATTTTAATATTTGAAAATTCCCTGAGGACTGGTTCTGTTCCACAGGACTGGCGCACAGCAAATGTGGTACCAATATACAAAAAAGGTGAAAAAGTGATCCTGGAAACTACAGACCTTAGTCTAACTTCTGTTGTTGGGAAAATATTTGAGGGGTTTGTTAGAGATGGTATCCTGGAGAATCCCACGGCAACATAACCTTATAACCCAGCATCCATGGGTGAGGCTTTGGATGTTGTATATCGGACTTTTCGGAAGCATTTGCTACAGTGCAGCATAAATGTTTGTACATACAATGAGACAGCGGGACTAGTGAAAATTTCTGTATTTAGGCAAGTAATCCATAGATTCATAGTTTATATATTCGAAAAGACACATGTCCTCAAGTTCAACCAAGGAAGGGATTGGGTGGAGGAAGGGATTTAGAGAAACCAATTCTAAATAACATAACCATCAATGTTATTTAGGTGTAAAAAAGCATCTAGACCCTTCTTTGAAGCTCTCCAGCTCTCCTTCTCCAGAGACAATGCTCTCTAGTCATTTGATTAATCTAGAACACTTTCCACATACTTTTTGATGGACCATTCAATATTTTTATAAATGAATGTGTCCCTCCTCGTAGGGGTCTCTTTTCCAGATAAATAAATCTAGTTGTTTAATCTTTCCTCATGACGGAGACCCTCCATAAACCCTATTATTTTGTGACTCTTCGTTTGTACCCTCTCCAGCTCCAGGCCATCCTTTTTATGGACCAGTGTCCAGAACTGGACGCATAGTAATAGTAATATTACATACTATCCCAAGAGTCCATACCACTTTTGACACATGACAAAATCTGATGGCTTTAGAGGCAGCTGATTGAATGCTGTTTTTTAATTATACTGTACATCCAGGTCCTTCACAACAAGGGACTCTCCCATATTTACTGCAACAAGGACATAACGTTGTGTGTGGATTATTAGCCCCCAATGCATAACCTTACATTTATCCACATTAAACCTCATTTGCCAAGTGGATGACCAACCCTCAGTTGTCCAAGTCACTGCAGCTAATGAACTCCTCCATATACTGTATTTCACTACCCAGGGGGTTTAATCTGCTACAATTCCTACCTTTAGATCATTGATAAATAAATGTGTGGGCCAAGCACAGAACCTGCGGTACACCACTGTAACTGTGAGTGAGAAATCATGACCACAACTCTCTGGATACGTTCCTTCGCCAGTGTTCAACAATGCAATGATTCTGCCAAACCAATAGACCCTTTCTTACCCATCAGGCATCTATGAGGGACAGTGTGAAATGCTTTTGCAAAGTCAAGAACACAATATTCATAGCAGCTCCTCCATCCAGGCATCTGGATCCAGGCTCACTCTTCATTAGAAGCAGATCAGGTAGTCTGACGTATCCTTAATAAACCCATGCTGACTGTCACTTATTATACCTTGAGTGTTGCATACTCCTGTTTGTAGTCCTTTAACAACCCTTCCAATATTTTCCTCACAAATGCTGTTAAGCTTACAGGCAAAATTGCCTGCTGAGGTCCTAGAGTTTTTTTAATATCGGCACAAACATTTGCCTTGCACACAGTCATTTGGCAACGTACCACTCTTAGGTAATCTCTGAAGATTTTTTACAGTGGCACAGCAATAACAGAACTGAGTTCCTTAAGAACTCTGGGATATAACCCATCTGGTCCAGGAGCTTGTACACATTGTATGTATTGAACTTAGATTGGATCATGTCTACATTAGCCAGTCTAGCATCTCACAGGATGCATCACCCACACTGGCACCACCCAAAGCAAGTTCGTTCCTCTGTTGTATAACCTTTCAGCAAACTAAAGGACAAGAGCCTGTCAGGGTTAAATATTTCCATAATTGCCTAAGGCAAAAAGGTTCATCCTTTGATTATTTTTGATGATTATTTTTTTAATGTATAACTCGTTGTGGTGGTGGGGTGTCTGTTTCTATCTTTGGTAGTGCTAGATGGGTATAAATGCAGAGCTTGTTAGCTGTTTTATACACTGGTACAGGGGTCCCCAATTAAGGACACCCGACTCTACAGACAACCCATAGTTACAGACAGACCCCTCTGACCTCTGGTGAAGCTTTCTGAATGCTTTACTATAGTCCCAGATTGCAATAATCAGCTGTAAGGTGTCTGTAATGAATCCTTGGTCCCATTACAGCAAAACATGTTTAAAACTCCAATTGTCACTGGGACCAAAATTTTTTTTTGCCTGGATCGACAATTTAAAATATACAGTTCGACTTACATACAAATCAACTTAAGAACAAACCTCCGGACCCTATCTGTATGTGACCCGGGGACTGCCTGTATACACAATAGCTAAATACTGACACTAGATATCAGTGTTGTACACAACTTTAGTAAGCTTCCCATAGCTATGATCGTTACAAATTATCATCTCACTGACACTACCCTAAACAGGCATCATTTTGTACTACAACTGATATTTGTTGCAGGCTAATTAGCCTTTCCTACAGCTAGCTCCGTCTGCATAAAATAAACTATTAAAAAATACAAAAAAACTAAAAAAAAAAAAATACAAAATAAATATGTTTCTAGTTTTATAGATCAGTTTAGTACTGTCCCAGGCATGTCGGGAATGTCACCAAGGACATCCCGAGGTGATCAGATTCCAGGGCATAGAAAGCGTTAACCCTCTCAACAGGGGGGCGATTTTGACAGACTAGTCTGTCAAAGAGAATCCCGCTGGATATTTACCCTGGATACAGTTAAACCACGGGGTCTTAATGATATAATCCCATATGCCTGTTTCATATAGGTACACCACCTCATATCCTCCCATTGCATATGCATCATGCAACTGTCTCACAATAACCCTACTTACCATCACAGAAGACATAATCTCCGATACCTCAGCACTACTCTTAATCGATCCTCCACGTTTTATCTGCCAAATACTTAGAAATCGATGTACTCCATCTCCATGGAAACCGCCCGAGTCCGATCATGTGGACTATGACCGTGCGATCATGATGCGCCCCAGTGATGTATCACTTGGAGGGTGCTGCATGCTCAGTCACGTGCCTCCCCGCAGCGGGACGTCTTACAGGGAGCCACACGAGAGGGCAGCGTTCAAAAGCCGGGCGACTCCGGTCCAGGACTCCATGTAAGTAGCTACATAGTAGCAATGGTTGATGGCCTGTCTCAACCGTGAGCCGGGTTTTGGATCTGCCCCTCGGTGGTTCCCCAGGAAGGGGCGGAGACTACCCCATAAAACCCCCGCATTAGACGGCCGCGTTACGGCCTGCTACAATGCCGTGGGGGAAATGCTGCGGGTGTAAACAAAAACCAGGTTGCACCTTTAATAGCACCAATTTAGCACCTCTGAGGAGAATCCTAAGATGAAATTAGGGATGCAGAAACGTTAAATGCGAAGCAATGAACAGCATATAGGTTACTGCCCATCACCAGTGCCGCCTATGATATGTTGGTCTAAAGCAACAAAGAAATTGTTTGCATTTTAGACCATTTGTGGCTCGCATACAGGGACAGTGTAAACAAATAAAACAGTATAAACTGCACCTCTGTAGGACCATATACTATGTCCAACTTGCTGCCAACGCCTGAACAAAGTATATATTGAACAAGACTAGTCTAATATAATTTTAAATTATTCTAATAAAGATTAATCATATTTTAAACGTTCTAGTCAGGCAGAAAATTGATAGTACTGTAGGGGTACATTATTACATATACTTACACCTACACATTTCTTTAAGCGTTTGTTCCCTTCCTGCGCTGATGTTTCAGTTACTGTTTTTTGTTATAAATTTAAAAAAAACTATAAAACAAAAATACTCCAGTTGGGAGCCCCAATATGTTTTCCCCCAAATTCCAGCATTCAGTTCAATCCAGATAAATATTAATACAGATGGGTACAAGGAACTTGATTAAAAAAATTTTTTTTGTTTACAGGGAATTTGTAGACGTAATGGTTACACAGACCAAATCTGTATGCGAACAGTTTCTGGCCGGTCACCCCAATCTTATTATGCTAGAAGCCAGAGTTGGCACCCTACTAATGCCACAGAATTAAAAATTTCTGGGGGCTCTTCTTAATATGGACTTGTTGAAAAGCCTAGCATCCGGTCATATGGTCCAGTGACGTTTGTACCACACACCAATGTACAGGCTGTAATGACAAGACCACGTTTTGAGGCACTGTTAAAATTTCTGCATTACAGCAATAATGGTCAGTGTTCTCCTGCTGGTGACCATGCCGAAGACTGATTATAAAAAATTAGGCCAGTAGTGACTCATTTTAATGAGAAATTTAATGAGGCTTAAACCCTACAAAAAAGAGCAAAAGGAAAAGAGCTAGGTGCGGGATCAGAGTTTACAAGCTCTGTGAAAGCAGATACAGCTACAAATTCTGTATCTATGAGGGAAAGGACTCCCAGATCTGTGTACCTGAATGCCCCCCCCCCCCTGTCCTAACCACAAGTGGTAAAATTGTGTGGGATCTTTTATTCCCCCTGTTAAGTAAAGACTATCACCTTTACATTGATAATTTCTATACAAGTGTCCCTCTCTTTCAGTGCCTCCTTGAAAACGGAACAGTGGCCTGCGGAACAATAAGGAGGAATCAAAGAGGCCTCCCAAAAAATCTGGTGGACCTTAAATGAACGAGGGTGAAAGCAAGTCCTTGTGTCAGAGAAACATCATAATTATAAAATATAGGACAAGAGAGATGTGTTTGTCCTCACACTATCCATGCAGATTACAGAGTCCATTCTACCTTAGAGAGAACCAATGCCACAGTCCTCAAGCAGTCTGCATACAGGAGTACAGCCAACACATGGGAGCGGTTGATCTAGCCCGATCAAATCCTACACCATATAATTCAATTCGCAGTCCTGCACTTGGCAAAAAAGATTGCAGTGCATTTAGTGAAACTGCATTGTATAATTCCTTTATCATTTACACGCAAGACCCAGCACAAGAACCTTTTTGGCATACCAAGAACAAGCAATCAAGCATTACTGTTCCAAGAAGGTGAAGAGGGTGCGAGCACATCCATGCTAGTCAACGCCACAGATTGTGCTAGGACAACATTTCCCATCTGAGATCCCCCCCACAGAAAAGAAAAGACGCCATACAAAAAAGTTGTTGTGTGTACAAGAAGGGAACACGCAAAGATACCAGTTATCAATGCGACACTTGCCCAGATAAGCCAGGGTTGTGCATCAAAGACTGTTCCCCGCGCTTACCATACTTCCCTGGAATATAATTTTATTGTTATTTCGTCATTTTTGCTATTTGTTACATATCCTGAACAAACATACCCAAATTTCATTGACTTCATTCATATACCCCTAGATGAATAATGAGGAAAAAGTGTTTTTTACACAAAATAATGCAGGATAGATTTGCCTGGATTTCATTGTACTAGCCCAAAAACTTTCATTATACCCTAGATTGTTTTGAATAAGGTTCACTTATGGCGTGTTGACATATTGTTACTCAAACTCTACGTGGAAGGTACAAGGGGCATTATTGATGCAGATATGTGTCACCGAGGTGCCTGGCCTCAGTGAAGTGAGCCGGTTATGGTTTGTTGTCAGAAACCTTAGGTTCTGACAATTGTTAATGTAGCAAAGCGGCTTAACCCTTCAGACCTGGCCTTTTTGTTTTCATTTTCACATTTTTCTTTTACTCCCATGATCAAAACCTAACTTTTTTATTTTTCCATGTACAAGCTGTTGTGACGGCTTACTTTCTGCGTAACAAATTGCACTCATAGCAGATGGTATTGAATATTCCAGGCGTGACTAGGAAGCAGAGAAAAAAAATTCCAAATGCAAGTGAAAATGGTAAAAACACGCATTTGTGCCGTCTCTGTGGGCAGTGGATTTTACGGATTTCACGGTGCGTCCCAAATGACATGTCTACTTTATTCTTTGGGTCTGTGCATTACGGGGATAACACATCTTATAGTTTATTGTTTTCATACATTTAAAAAAATTAAAACTCTGTACAAAAATTTTGGGGGATTTTGCCATCTCTGGCCGCTAAACTTTTTATACTTTGGTTTACAGAGGGGGGTGGTGCGTTTTTTGCGGATTTTGATGACGTTACAATGTTATCAATTTTAGGACTGTTCGACCTTGTGATCACTTTTTATAGAATTTTTTTATTTTTAAATGACAAAAAAGTGCCATTTTCGACTTTTGGGCGCGATTTTCCGTACGGAATTAAACGCAGTGAAAAACCGTTATCAATTTTGATAGATCGGCATTTTTGGACGCGGCGATATCTAATGTGTTTATGATTTTACTGTTTATTTATATTATATCAGTTGAGTTTTTAGGGTTTTTATTATTATAATTTTTTTTTTTTAAACTTTTTTTTTTTTAGTATTTTCAGACTCCCTAGGGTACTTTCACCCTAGGGTGTCGCACGATCCTATCATATACTGCCAACTACAGTATGGCATGTATATGTGTATTTTACTACTCCATACATTAAATTGCTGTAAGCATGGGTTAACCCGAATAGCCTCGGGTCTTCGTGAGACCCGAGGTTACCATGGCGACGGATCGCCGTTCCCCGATAACGTCACGGGGAGCGGCGATCCTCGAAAAGATGGCGGCGCCCGTGCGCCGTGTACCTTTAAGCCGCCGCAGCTTTGCCGGCGGCAATCATACGGGAAAACACCCGCGATCAGTGCTGGCACCGATTGGGGTTACCGTAAGCTTTGCTGCACATATGCAGCAAAGACTTACCGCTATGAGAGGGCTCAGCGCGTGAGCCCTCTCCATGCACCCGCGGCCGACCCGTGACGTGCTATTACGTCACGGGTCCTGAACGGGTTAATGAAGTTGATCCGGGCCGGCTTTCATTGTAGTCAAGAGCAGGGTGGGTGACTACTCCCACATATCCAGGCCAGGTTTGGGAGAGATAAGCCAGGAAGTCAGGTGAGCTGTGTGATGTGTGTTTGCAGTCTGGAAGTCTCTGCTCTACGCATGCAGAGCTGGAGGTGTGACACAGCCAAGATCCGTAATAGTGACTTGTCTGGTTATGCTGCAACCTACAAAGGACGTGAGTCAAGCCTGTTTATAGACTGTATTTGTTCTTGTTATATGCTGAAGCAAGCATTCTGTTTGGTTAAACTGTTTTGGAAAGAAATTAAAGACTACCTGTACTGTTACTGAAGTTGCCATTTGGAGTTGATCCCCTACAATTGGTGGAGATGCGGCATTAATATCCCCCGGATATATTGGTTGTTAGAGCAAAGGCTTCAGCTCAGAGCCAGCACCAGCAGAGCTGCCATGGAGGAGGTGATCAAGCACCTTTGCAGGTCAAACTTGCAGCAAAGAGAGCACATTGCTGAGGCTTTTGCAAGCCCCAAGGAGACCAGCAAGCTCCTTGTCCAGCAGATGGTAGTACTGACAGACGCCATCCGCATGCAGGAGAGTCCAGCTCTGCCCAAACCGAGAGTGATGGTCACCTTGTCAGAAAGACTGTAAGGGAAGCATTGCAGAGATGACCAGGAGGATGACGTGAGCGTTTCCTCACAGTATTTGAGCGAGTGGCTGACCGGGGAGAAAGCAGCCCCAGTCAGTGGGCTGCAGATAGACTGGCTTTCCATATTAATGGCGAGCCCCAAAAGGCGTATTATGACCTGGCCTTGCAGATGCAAGGAGAACCCACAAATTAAAAGCGGAGATACTAGCACGGCCTTGGTGCACCTAGCAGTCCAAGCACAGAGGGTGCACCACTGGGCCTATAGCCTGGACAGCCCGCCAAGATCACAGCTGTTTGACCTCTTTTGATCTAGTCCAGAAGTTGGTGCCTGGAGCCCCTCAGGCTCATTTGCATACAGTTGTAGATGTCCTTTTAAAGGATCAAAGCCAATTCATTGAATAATACAGGGTGCAGGGCCTGGAGGGATGAGCAGGACTCATTCTCATTGGGGCAGATTTACTTACCCGGTCCATTCGCGATCCAGCGGCGCGTTCTCTGCGGTGGATTCGGGTCCGGCCGGGATTTATTAAGGCAGGTCCTCCGCCGTTCACCAGGTGGCGCTGCTGCGCTGAATTTCCCTGCAACGCACTGGAATACACCAAGCCGGGCTGAGTGAAGGTAAGTGCAATTTTCGCAACACATTTGTTTTTTTAAATGCGGCGGTTTTTCTGAATCCGTTGGGTTTTCGTTCGGCCACGCCCCCGATTTCCGTCGTGTGCATGCCTGCGCCACAATCCGATCGCGTGCTCCAAAATCCTGGGGCAATTCAGGGAAAATCGGCGCAAATCGGAAATATTTGGGTAACACGTCGGGAAACCGCGAATTGGGCCCTTAGTAAATGACCCCCATTGTATTTCTAGGACCTGGAGTCCTGCTCCTCCCTGCACAAGGTTTAATCCAATAAATAATCAATGACTGGAGTTTTCCTCCCCCCCTCCTACAACAGGACTTGGAAACAAAGAAACAGTTTAACCCTTAAGAATGCAGCCATTTTGTAGCTTAAGGCTCAGTCCCATTTTTTGGATTCTAACTTGCGTCACTTTATATGGTTATAACTTTTGAACACTGTCACTTATCAAAGTGATTCTGGGATTTTTTTTTCTCCACATGTTGTACTTCATTTTAGTGGTAAATTTTGTCTGACAAGTTTTGCGTTGATTTACAAAAAAAATAAAAAATTATGAATCTTTTGAAAAAATTTTACATTTTCGAAATTTGAAGTCATTGTGTTTTCAGGCAGATAGATTTACCACCTAAATAAATTGGTGAATAACATTTCCCATATGTCTACTTAACATTTTTTGAAATGTCTGGATAATTTATTTTGATGTCACACGGCTTACAAATCGAATATCGCTTTTCTGGATTTTCAGAATTGACTATTTTGGGGATAAATACAGTTTTGAATGAAATTTTACATATTTAGCATCAAAACCCCCTATATAAATCAACTTATTTTCAAATCTGCACCCCTCAAACTATCAGAAACCGCTTTTAGGAATATTGTTAACCCCTTGAGATCTTCATAGTAATTGAATCAAAATGGAGGTGAAATTTAGATTTACACATTTCCAAAAGATAAAAAAAAGAAAACCCACCATACAATTTGTTCTACAATTTCTCAGAAACCCCTCATTGGCCCCTTTTGTAGGCAATAAAATTTTGGGGCTTTGTGACAGCATTTTTTTTTGCAGGATGAGATGCTTTTTCCAGTGTTACCATTTTGGGGTTTGGTATCCCCTATTGTTGAAAATTTAGGAACTTTTTTTTTGAGGGCAGGAGTAGAAAAGCATAAATTCTCTACTGGATTTTTTTTTTTTTTTGGTGTTCACCATATAGCTTAATAATCATGTTATCTTTATTCTATGGGTCGATACGATTACGGGGATACCGTACATGAATATGTTTCCTTACTTTTTACTAAATTTGTCAAATAACATTGTGGCACAACATTGTTACTTTTTTGGCTACAGAGCTGGTTGATAGCTTGTTTTTTGCGGGACATGTTGTACTTTGCACCAGTATCATTCTGGAGTACATATGTTTTTTTTGATCTCTTGTTATAGCATTTTTTGTGGGATTGAATAGGTAAAAATCATAATTTTTGGTGGGTTTATAACAGTTGTTTTTAACAGCGTTCATCGTGTGGGTTCAATAATTATTTACTGTTATTGTACGGGTTGTTACAGACGTGGTGATACTATATATGTGGGGTCTGTGTTATGATTTAGACTTTTTTGCGTTACATGTCTCTTTATATGTTATGGGGCTTAGGGGCTTTTTTTTTATTGATTTCTTTATTTTTTATTGAATAAACTTTTTTCTTTAACTTTTTTACTCTTTCCACCATGGTACATGAACAAGCAAACATTTGATTCATTGTTCATGATAATACTCTGCAATACTGATACCCATGCTTTAAGCATTAAATAGATTAATAGCCTGAAATCATATATTTCCAAAGGCACTTATAGACAGCTAGAGTCACCAACCCAATTCAATATACATATACTTAGATGAGGGCATTTAAAACATAACTTTTAATCAATAATTTAAAAGTATAAAACGGAAAGCAAAAGACCACCATGTACATAACCACATCATACTGACCACCACTTCATGGTCAGTTTCTCAATAGGACACGGTGACAGTCAGAGTCCTGTGCAAAGTGTATGCAAACACAAACAGCATCAATTAAATGAACTCAAAGTAATGTGAACCACCATGTACATAAACACATCACACTGACCACCACTCCATGGTCAGTCTCTCCATAAAATACGGTGATTGTCCGAGTCCTTATGCAGAGTATATGCAAACGCAAACAGCCTCAATTTTATGAACTCAACTTAATCTTAGGTCATGCTTTAAGCTTTGCGGTCACATACTGCATGACAGGAGTCAAATTAAGGGATGCAAATTTGGAGACATCTTTATGAATGACTATCCCCGGTTAAACAAATTGGTCAACCACCATCAGACTCTTAGACTGTGAAATCAGAGCAGAGTCAAATTCATTCTCCATAAGGAGGGTAGATTTGTGCCAGTTGACCTTTCGCCCTGACTTCAAGGCACGTGACGAGGCAGCGCATAATTACTGTGACGTATGTAAATTATTTTCAAGTATATAAAAGATAAGAAAACGAAAAACGGAGAACGTGGGCCCTCTGAAGAATAACCTGGGGATCATGGGCCAATCTACTGAATGTCGCCTTCTCGACGGTCTTTACCCAGGAAAATCTTCATGAACTATGTACCGTGATAAACAGACTTTTATTTTTAATATTTGAAAATTCCCTGAGGACTGGTTCTGTTCCACAGGACTGGCGCATAGCAAATGTGGTACCAATATACAAAAAAGGCTGAAAAAGTGATCCTGGAAACTACAGACCTTAGTCTAACTTCTGTTGTTGGGAAAATATTTGAGGGGTTTGTTAGAGATGGTATCCTGGAGAATCCCACGGCACATAACCTTATAACCCAGCTTCAGCATGGGTGAGGCTTTGGATGTTGTATATCTGGACTTTTCGGAAGCATTTGCTACAGTGCAGCATAAATGTTTGGTACATACAATGAGACAGCTGGGACTAGGTGAAAATTTCTGTATTTAGGCAAGTAATCCATAGATTCATAGTTTATATATTTGAAAAGGACACATGTCCATCAAGTTCAACCAAGGAAGGGATTGGGTGAGGAAGGGATTTAGAGAAACCAATTCTAAATAACATAACCATCAATGTTATTTAGGTGTAAAAAAGCATCTAGACCCTTCTTGAAGCTCTCCAGCTCTCCTTTCTCCAGAGACAATGCTCTCTAGTCATTTGATTTGATATAATCTAGAACAACTTTCCACCATACTTTTTGTATGGACCATTCATATATTTTTATAAATGAATCGTGTCCCCTCGTAGTGGTCTCTTTTCCAGACTAAATAAATCTAGTTGTTTTAATCTTTCCTCATGACGGAGACCCTCCATACCCCTTATTATTTTTGTGACTCTTCGTTGTACCCTCTCCAGCTCCAGGCCATCCTTTTTATGGACCAGTGTCCAGAACTGGACAGCATAGTAATAGTAATATTACATACTATCCCAAGAGTCCATACCACTTTTGACACATGACAAAATCTTGATGGCTTTAGAGGCAGCTGATTGAATGCTGTTTTTTTAATTTATACTAGTACATCCAGGTCCTTCACAACAAGGGACTCTCCCATATTTACTGCAACAAGGACATACGTTGTGTGTGGATTATTAGCCCCCAATGCATAACCTTACATTTATCCACATTAAACCTCATTTGCCAAGTGGATGACCAAACCCTCAGTTTGTCCAAGTCACCCTGCAGCTCATGAACATCCTCCATATACTGTATTTCACTACCCAGCTGGGTTTAATCTGCTATCAATTCCTACCTTTAGATCATTGAAAAATAAATAGTTGTGGGCCAAGCACAGAACCCTGGGGTACACCACTTATAACTGGTGAGTAGAAATCATTGACCACAACTCTCTGGATACGTTCCTTCAGCCAGTGTTCAATCCAATTGCAAATGATTTCTGCCAAACCAATAGACCTTTTCTTACCCATCAGGCATCTATGAGGGACAGTGTGAAATGCTTTTGCAAAGTCCAAGAACACAATATTCATAGCAGCTCCTCCATCCAGGCATCTGGATCCAGGCTCACCTCTTCATAGAAGCAGATCAGGTTAGTCTGACGTCTATCCTTAATAAACCCATGCTGACTGTCACTTATTATACCATTTGATGTTGCATACTCCTGTTTGTAGTCCTTTAACAACCCTTCCAATATTTTCCTCACAAATGCTGTTAAGCTTACAGGCCTAAAATTGCCTGCTGAGGTCCTAGAGTGTTTTTTAAATATCGGCACAACATTTGCCTTGCACCAGTCATTTGGCAACGTACCACTCATTAGGTAATCTCTGAAGATTTTTTACAGTGGCACAGCAATAACAGAACTGAGTTCCTTAAGAACTCTGGGATATAACCCATCTGGTCCAGGAGCCTTGTACACATTGTATGTATTGAACTTAGATTGGATCATGTCTACATTCAGCCAGTCTAGCATCTCACAGGATGCATCACCCACACTGGCACCACCCAAAGCAGAAGTTCGTTCCTCTGTTGTATAAACCTTTCAGAACTAAAGGACAAGAGGCCCTGTCAGGGTTAATATATTTCCATAAATTGCCTAAGGCAAAAAGGTTCATCCTTTGATTATTTTTGATGATTATTTTTTTAATGTATAACCTTTCGGTGTGGGTGTCTGTTTCTATCTTTGGTAGTGCTAGATGGGTATAAATGCAGAGCTTGTTAGCTGTTTTATACACTGTACAGGCGGTCCCCTAATTAAGGACACCCGACTTACAGACAACCCATAGTTACAGACAGACCCCTCTGACCTCTGGTGAAGCTTTCTGAATGCTTTACTATAGTCCCAGATTGCAATAATCAGCTGTAAGGTGTCTGTAATGAATCCTTGGTCCCATTACAGCAAAACATGTTTAAACTCCAATTGTCACTGGGACCAAAATTTTTTTTTTGCCTGGATCGACAATTATAAAATATACAGTTTCGACTTACATACAAATTCAACTTAAGAACAAACCTCCGGACCCTATCTTGTATGTAACCCGGGGACTGCCTGTATACACAATAGCTAAATACTGACACTAGATATCAGTGTTGTACACAACTTTTAGTAAGCTTCCCATAGCTATAGATCGTTACAAATTATCATCTCACTGACACTACCCTAAACAGGCACTCATTTTGTACTAACAACTGATACTTTGTTGCAGGCTAATTAGCCTTTCCTACAGCTAGCTCCGTCTGCATAAAAATAAACTATTAAAAAATACAAAAAAAAAAAAAAAAAATACAAAATAAATATTGTTTCTAGTTTTATAGATCAGTTTAGTACTGTCCCAGGCATGTCTGGGAATGTCACCAAGGACATCCCGAGGTGATCAGCTTCCAGGGCATAGAAAGCGTTAACCCTCTCAACAGGGGGGGCGATTTTGACAGACTAGTCTGTCAAAGAGAATCCCGCTGGATATTTACCCTGGATACAGTTAAACCACGGGGTCTTAATGACTATATCCCATATGCCTGTTTCATATAGGTACACCACCTCATATCCTCCCATTGCATATGCATCTATGCAACTGTCTCACAATAACCCTACTTACCATCACAGAAGACATAATCTCCGATACCTCAGCACTACTCTTAATCGATTCCTCCACGTTTTATCTGCCAAATACTTAGAAATCCTGATGTACTCCATCTCCATGGAAACCGCACGAGTCCGATCATGTGACTATGACCGTGCGATCATGTGATGCGCCCCAGTGATGTCATCACTTGGAGGCATGCTGCATGCTCAGTCACGTGCCTCCCCGCAGCGGGACGTCTTACAGGGAGCCACACGGAGCGGCAGCGTTCAAAAGCCGGGCGACTCCGGTCCAGGACTCCATGTAAGTAGCTACATAGTAGCAATGGGTTGATGGCCTGTCCATCAACCGTGAGCCGGGTTTTGGATCTGCCCCCCGGTGGTTCCCCAGGAAGGGGCGGAGACTACCCCATAAAACCCCCGGCATTAGACGGCCGCGTTACGGCCTGCTACAATGCCGTGGGGGGAAATGCTGCGGGTGTAAACAAAAACCAGGTTGCACCTTTAATAGCACCAATTTAGCACCTCCGAGGACGCATCCTAAGATGAAATTAGGGATGCAGAAACGCGTTAAATGCGAAGCAAATGAATACAGCATATAGGTTACTGCCCATCACCAGTGCCGCCTATGATATGTCTGGTCTAAAGCAACAAAGAAATTGTGTTGCATGTTAGACCATTTGTGGCTCGCATACAGGGACAGTGTAAAACAATAAAACACTATCAAAAAAGAGAATCCCGCTGGATATTTACCCTGGATACAGTTAAACCACGGCGTCTTAATGACTATATCCCATATGCCTGTTTCATATAGGCACATCACCTTATATCCTCCCATCGCATATGCATCTATGCAACTGTCTCACAATGTCCCTACTTACCATCACAGAAGACACAATCTCCGATACCTCAGCACTACTCTTAATCGATTCCTCCACTTTTTATCTGCCAAATACTTAGAAATCCTGATGTACTCCATCTCCATGGAAACCGCACATGAGTCCGATCATGTGACTATGTCCGTGCGATCATGTGATGCGCCCCAGTGATGTCATCACTTGGAGGCGTGCTGCATGCTCAGTCACGTGCCTCCCCGCAGTGGGATGTCTTACAGGAAGTCACACGGAGCGGCAGCGTTCAAAAGCCGGGCGACTCCGGTCCAGGACTCCATGTAAGTAGCTACATAGTAGCAACGGGTTGATGGCCTGTCCATGAACCATGAGCCGGGTTTTGGATCTGCCCCCCGGTGGTTCCCCGGGAAGGGGTGGAGACTACCCCATAAAACCCCCGGCATTAGACGGCCGCGTTACGGCCTGCTACAATGCCGTGGGGGGAAATGCTGCGGGTGTAAACAAAAACCAGGTTGCACCTTTAAAGCACCAATTTAGCACCTCTGAGGACGCATCCTAAGATGAAATTAGGGATGCAGAAACGCGTTAGGTGCGAAGCAAATTAATACAGCATATAGGTTACTGCCCATCACCAGTGCCGTCTATGTTATGTCTGGTCTAAAGCAACAAAGAAATTGTGTTGCATGTTAGACCATTTGTGGCTCGCATACAGGGACAGTGTAAAATAATAAAACACTGCACCTCTGTAGGACCATAATACTAGTCCAACTTGCTGGCCAACGCCTGAACAAAGTATATATTGAACAAGACTAGTCTGATATAATTTTAAATTAATTCTAATAAAGATTAATCATATTTTAAACGTTCTAGTCAGGCAGAAAATTTGATAATTAATCCATAAGGACGAAACCTTGACAATATCAGTGTGTGTTCATAAACATGCTGACACCACATTGAATCTTACAATGGGCCCCTCATCATACACACTGGCTACAAAATAAATATTGTTTCTAGTTTTATAGATCAGTTTAGTACTGTAGGGGTACATTATTACATATACTTACACCTACACATTTCTTCAGCGTTTGTTTCCCTTCCTGCGCTGACGTTTCAGTTACTGTTTTTTGTTATAAAATTTAAAAAAAAACTATAAAAAAAATACTAAAAATATACAAAAAATATAGTTTTTAGCATGGCTAAACGGGTGTATTCTGCGGAAGAGGCCAATGCCTACATGTGTTCAGATACAGACACTGCAAGTGATGAAGAACACTTTCTAATGTCCTCCTCTAGTGACAGTGATGAACCCTCACAAAGGCACAGTAGGCAGAGTGAAGAGCAGTCAAGTGACTCCAGTTGGGAACCCCATAAATATGTTTTCTCCCCAAATTCCAGCATTCAGTTCCAATCCAGGAATACATATTAATACAGATGGAATTTGTAGACGTAATCGTTACACAGACAAATCTGTATGCAGAACAGTTTCTGGCCGGTCACCCCACATCTTATTATGCTAGAAGCCAGAGTTGGCACCCTACTAATCCCACAGAATTAAAAAAATTCTGGGGGCTCTTTCTTAATATGGGACTTGTTAAAAAGCCTAGCATCCGGTCATATTGGTCCAGTGACGTTTTGTACCACACACCAATGTACAGGGCTGTAATGACAAGACCACGTTTTGAGGCACTGTTAAAATTTCTGCATTACAGCAATAATGGTCAGTGTTCTCCTGCTGGTGACCATGCCGAAGACTGATTATAAAAAATTAGGCCAGTAGTGACTCATTTTAATGAGAAATTTAATGAGGCAAGCAATTACTGTTCCCAGAGGGTGAAGAGGGTGCGAGCACATCCCATACTAGTCATGCCAGCAGAATTGTGCCAGGACAACATTTCCCATCTGAGATCCCCCCCACAGAAAAGAAAAGACGACCATACAAAAAATGCCGTGTGTGTTACAAGAAGGGAACACGCAAAGATACCGGTTATCAATGCGACACTTGCCCAGATAAGCCAGGGTTGTGCATCAAAGACTGTTTCCGCGCTTACCATACTTCCCTGGAATATTAATTTTATTGTTATTTTGTCATTTTTGCTATTTTTACATGATCCTGAACAAACATACCCAAAATTTCATTACTTCATTTCATTATACCCCTAGATGAATACTGAAGGAAAAAGTGTTTTTCACAACATATGCAGATAGATTTTGCCTGGATTTCATTTTACTAGCCCCAAAAACTTTCATTATACCCCTAGATTGTTTTGAATAAGGTTCACTTATGGCGGTGTTACATTATTCTGTTAGCTCAAATCTACTGTGAGAAGGTACAAGGGGCCATTATTGATGGCAGATATGTGTCACCGAGGTGCCTGGCCTCAGTGAAGTGAGCCGGTTAATGTTTGGTCAGAAACCTTAGGTTTCTGACAATTGTTAATGTAGCAAAGCTGCTTAACCCTTTCAGGACCTGGCCCTTTTTTGTTTTTTCATTTTCACTTTTTACTCCCCATGACAAGAATCCTACTTGGTTTTTTTTTCCATTACAGAGCTGGTGTGACGGCTTATTTTCTTCTGCGTAACAAATTGCATTTCAATAGATAGGTATTGATATCCATGCCGTGTACTGGAAGCGGAGAAAAATCCAAATGCAGGATTTGGTAAAAAAAACGCATTTGTTGCCGTCTCTTGTGGGCTTGGATTCTTACGGATTTCACTGTGGCGCCCCAAATGACAGGTCTACTTTTTAGTCTTTGGGTCTGTGCGATTACTGGGATGACCACTTTATATGGGTATGGTTTTATTAATGTTTTCATACATTTAAAAAAATTAAAACCTCCTGTACAAAAATTTTTGGGGGGATTTTGCCATCTTCTGGCGCTAATAACTTTTTTATACTTTGGTTTACAGAGCTGTGGGTGGTGTCGGTTTTTGCGGATTTTGATGACGTTTACAATGTTATCAATTTTAGGACTGTTCGTCCTTGTGATCACTTTTTATACAATTTTTCTTTTATTTTTTTAAATGACAAAAAAAGTGCCATTTTCGACTTTGGGCGCGATTTTCCGTCACGGAATTAAACGCAGTGAAAAACCGTTATCATATTTTGATAGATCGGGCATTTTTGGACGCGGCGATATCTAATGTGTTTATGATTTTTACTGTTTATTTATATTTATATCAGTTCTAGGGAAAGGGGGGTGATTTGAGTTTTTAGGGTTTTTTATTATAATTTTTTTTTTAAACTTTTTTTTATTTTTAGTATTTTTCAGACTCCCTAGGGTACTTTAACCCTAGGGTGTCTGCACGATCCTATCATATCCATATCCATATCATATCCAACTGTAATAAGTGAATTCTGGCTAAGGGTTTTATTAGATAACATTAGTGAATAAATAGCATCATGAAAAATCAGGATTACCCCAGACCGCGCAGGGATAAAGTTGAGACAAAGTGTTTGCAGAGGTTTAAAAAAAAATTGCTGAAACTTTGACTTTTTCATGGGACATTATTCAGTCAATCATATGTAAATGGTCAGAATGTGGAAAAACTGCTAAACTACCAAGATATGGCTGTCTACCAAAACTGACAGCCCTGACAAGGAGAACACTGAATAGACTACCAGCCAAAAGGCTCAGGGTCATTCTGGAGTAGCAGCAGGTTATTCACGGGTCAGGACACAAGTGCGACACCGTACCATTCCGTACCCCGTAAAAAGATTGGACATGTCCTATATTCCTTTCTCAGAATATGATGCCATGCTCCATGTTCCTCTATGGAGCGCTGCTCACCCCCTCCTCCTCTCCCTGGCGCCGCCGTGTGCCCGCCGTGCTAGGATACGGCGGGCACACGTCAGTGTAAATGTAGCCTAAACCTGAATATCTCCGGTTCCTTGATACCTAGAAACACAATTCTAGATTCATTTGAAAGAAGAGATTCTCCTCTTTCAGTGGCACTGGGCAATTGCCCACTTTGCCTACCCATAATGCAGGCTCTGACAATAAGCATTCCGCATTGCACAAAGGCCAATGCTCAAAAAAATTAATTTAGGGCTCCCCTAAAAGAATCCCTATGTTGTGAAGCACATTCGCCTCCCAAAAATTTAAGTTAAATCAAAAAGTCAAATAGATCCAAATTGGTACCAGAGTAAACTATTAGTTGTCCTACAAAATGTCCCATTTGATCATAGAGGTGTCATGACCATTACTGATTACAGCATCTAAGTGACATTGTTTAATGGATTGAAGTTTTCTCCATTAACAGAGTCTCTTTTGTGCACCACCTATATTGAAGGTTTTAGACAGGGCAGTGGAGTTGGCAAGCCTTAACCCCAACTCCTTAGTTTCCCTAACTCTGACTCCCACATAAATGCGGCATGTTTAAGTGAAAAATTTAAAGTACCGTATTTTCCGGGCCATTAGGCGCACCGGAATATAAGGCGCAACAGTCCGATGCGCCTTATATATGGTTATGTCTCCTAAAAGATGGTGATACGAAAACAAATGAGATATTCTCTATATTGGCTTGTCTTCAGTAAAATTAGAAAAAATATATAAATATCACCATAATCATCGTAATCATAGTGATCTATAGAATAAGGATAATATATTATTTTTAGGTTACAGTGAATGCCCTCCCAAAAAAAGCAAAACATAGCAAACCATAATTGACAATTTTCTTTTCCTCCATATATTCAAGAGTTTATAAAATTTCAGAAATAAGCTAAAGACCAACTAAAATTAAGTATTTGTAAAGAGCATCTAATCATGCAGAAAATAAAAGTGACAATGCATAATCTGCTCTGAATGGCGCAGGTTCCCTTCAATGCCCTGGTGTGTGCCCATACAGCAGTTTACCACCACTTATAGGGTATTGTTATACTCAGGAGAGATTGAGTATCAAACTTTATGGAGCGTTTTGATATGTTATCAACATGTTATGTTAAAAAATACATTCTTTTAGCCTAAAAATTTTTGTGTTAACCCCTGTGAATCCATTAAAGGGTTAAAAAACTTCATAAAAGTTGTTTTACATATGGTGAGGTGTGTAGTTTCTATAACGTTTATGTAGCTTTACTATAATTTAGGCCTCTCAAAGACACTTGAAAACTAAGTAGGTTTCACAATATAAAGACAACACCTTTATTTTCAATATAACAGTTGATGATACAACCAACCACTGTGCTAGACTTCCACTTCCACTTCCTTTGCAGTGGAAGTCTTGCACAGTGGTTGGTTGTATCATCAACTCTGTTATATTGAAAATAAAGGTGTTGTCTTTATATTGTTCTACACCAGCGTGTATTCCACTAACTCTGTAGAGCCAGGTCAAGAAAATTATGTGACTTTGGCTGAATTTTAAATTGGTTTTGTCCCTTCCAATTTTATTTTAGACGCCACAATAAAAGCTAAGTTTTATCCATATAACCCGTTTTGCTCATACAGAGGCTTAGAAATAGTTTGGTTAAGTGTTTTCAAATGTTTTAGGGGGGACATTCAAAGGGTCCAACTGGAGTCTGGTGCCAAATATTTCTTCCCTCAAAGCCTTCACCCTTTCCCAAAAAAGGAGCTATAAGGAGGCCAGTCCAGAAGATATGGTACAGTGTACACATATCCACCAGGCCCTTTCAGCAAGTAGATGGTATTGCGGGATTGGCTGTATGCAGCAGTGTGGCGGTTTGATACCAGTGCATAAGCACCTTGTATTAGGTTTCTTAATAGGTGGTGCAAATGGACTTTTCGCTTCTTACAGATCTGCCACACTGAAAGAGTATAGGCAGTAGGGCCTAATAAGGAATGAGAAGGCTTAAGAAAGGGTTGGGCCCCCATAGATAAGTTTTGGGGTGTGTTGGTGCCATCCGCAATTTCTTAATTTCAACCCATTTGAATTGGCAGATAGCGCAGTTGTTACCCAGAAGTAATGGACTATATCTGGAACCAACAAAACTTGGGGGCAAGCATGACCAATTTTGGCATTCTATGACGTCTATTATCCCAAATAAAATAGCTCCTTGTAAGGCTTTGAGGCCACTAGTCTTTGTTTATATATATATATACATATATATATATACATATATATATATAAAACAAAGACTAGTGGTAGCACTCTTATGACTATAAATGAGAAAGGTTGGCAGCACATCCCAGAGCACGGACAATGGGTCTTTCCAAAAAACAAAATTCGAAAAAATGGCAGCACTCTGAAAGATATGCGAAAAAAAGGGTACTCTTTTATTCCAACATGTGCCAAACAGCTACGTTTCGGCTCCTATAGCCTGGAGCCATCCTCAAGAAAGGTGTACACACAAATGTGAAGTCTTTTATATTGAATACAAAGGAAGTGACACCATCTCAAAAATACATAGGATATTATGTCAGTAATAATTCATGTTTCCATTATAAATATACAATACATAAATAACAATAAGGTGCTCATATTCATATACATAAATCAGTGTAAAGTGTGATTGTGCATGTAAGCTAAATATGGATCACACGCTCACCATCACCATCAGATGGAGCTCCCTGTATATGCCTGATGTTTTGGAGTGGCAGGTGTCCATTTTTTCTGAAACCAATTACTGAAAATCCTACTTAGTTTGAAGATTATGCAATTTCTGGACACTTTCAGATGGAAGCTTGTTCAAGTCTCCACCGGATAAAGCAGGGTAAGAAGGAAGCATCGCCATAGAAGGGGTGGTATGTGCAAACTGGGACATGGATGGAGTGGCCCCTAGACTGTCTTCTGAGTCATCATTCCCCATGAGTGATTGCTGCTATTAATCGCTGGAGCAGGCACCTCTGGTTGTACTGGGGGTGTTCTGTATAGGGGCAAATGATGGGGTAGGCATTACAGGGTCCAGAACAGATGTTGGATAGAGGGGGATTTCGGCCACCTTGTTGGTCAGACCATCTCTGTGGCAGGGGAGGGATTCTGCACTCTGGTCCGTGGCACTGCTGGCTGGTATTTTGCAGCTCCGTTTCTCTGTCCAGAACGCTGGAGACAAGGCTGACTGCTCTGCTAGTGGGCTCTGGGCTGGCGGCGATGGACATGCCCGCATCTGTCCCGGCGGGGACAATCTAGAGTCAGCTGCAGCTCCACCGTCAGCAGCTGCAAAGATGGTGCCGGCACGCATGCTGTCCACATGGAGCAGGTGAGGAACTGCTTAGTGTTCCCACCGGAAGCTGGCACTGGAGACTACAAGGGGGCTAGCTGTGCCTTTTTCAGGCATTTTTTGCCCATCATGGCTATGAAAAATAGTTCATAACCGGGACGGATTTGATGGACCGACCACAGTAGGTCAGTACCAATTCGGCAATGCTGTTTTGCAAGAGACTCCTTGCATCATATATCATATATCACATTCTCTTCAATGTGAGCTGTACAATCAACTGACTGACCACTGTCATTTGCTACTGGTTTTACTGTGAAATCATTTAAAATCATGTCCTGCCTCCTCTATGATCTCTATTTCCATTTCTATTTCAATTCTTGGAAAGATCTTGTGGGAAAATTAAGTATTTCTTGGTATGAATGTAATCATTTTTTATAGAGAAAACATAATGATGGCCTGAATAATTACATTCAGGAGACGGGGAGAGACATATTTCCACATTTAATTAGAATAATGAAAACTGACCTTAGCTGGAGAATGTAAAGCTTTGTGTGTGTGTTCGCTTTTCAAAGCCCCCCTGTAATCCAAGAGTAAAACTTAATTATCTGAAATGGGTAACCACACTGAGGGGATGAAAGCATCGACTGTTGGATACGTTTAGAACGTATAATAAGTTTATTATTTTAATTTGCCACTTATCACATTGCCTATGCAACACATCTATGGTAAAAATGATTGATGTAGCTTATACTAACATTTAACATTTCCACATACTCCGGTGGTCAGAGAAGGGTGCACCCATTAGGTGATGCTCTGTAGGATAAGTGACAGCCTTTTCATTAAATATCATTTAAGCCTTGTAGCAGGTGCATTGTTCTGATAACTTTACCTGACTTCAGATTGCTTTAATGACCCATTAGTTTGGTTCGCTGAAAGGTTAATTCTGTTCTCCACATTTTTTTTGGCTGCTTAGTAAGCGTTTATTGTGACTATGAAAGGAAGACATATTATTTTTTATTTCTATTAACATGGAAATAGGAACGAATTAAAGCAAAGGACCATTACAGTTCATAACTTTGTCATATGGGTCTTTTATATTTGTGATTGGAACTAATATGACTCTATCCAGCAGGGCTGGTCATAAAAAATGTGCTGCTTCTAGATTCTTTTACTCCTTCCCTTCTGTGGTTATCTTTTAGGAGTAAGAGGAGGCTGGAACTGGGAAGCTGCTAGGCTGAGGTTACTATTATGTATACAGTAGAAGGAGACAGGTGTCGCAGGACCACTCAGAAGGAGGTTCATAAAGGCATTATGGGCCTTGTAGGAAACTGCCATCACACATAAATTCTCCTGAATATTACTGCTCTTCTTATGTGGCAGAGAAACCTAAGACTGCACAGATAGTGACTTGTTTTTAGCACGCTCAATAGATACAGTATGCCTTTGGTTAAAAGCCTTGCTACAAATAACTCTTCACATTTTCATTCAATTGCTCAAAAACTTCGAAGGTTATTAGGCCACAGCTAATATTTTGATGCATTACTGCAGGTGTAACCCCCTCATGACTGTCAAGGCTATATAGGCCCTATTGGCACATACCCTGTGCAGTTAGAACATGTATAGACATTGTGGCGGGGTCACACTTCAAATGGCTATGTCTTCTGAACCGTGTTACCTAAAAACACAGTTCATTTTAAAGAGGAGAACCTCCCCTTTAGTAGTTCAAATGTTAAAGTTACATTTGGGGATGACATTTTCAAATACAGCTCCTGAATGTAACTTTAAGAGTAGATATTTCTAGTTCTGTGGAAGCTAGAAGCACACTTTTTGTGATATTAAAGGGAACCTGTCAGCAGAAATTGGTTTAATAAACCACTACCAATATGTTATCAAGCAGCTGAGAAGCTTCTAGATGATGTTTCTTTCATGGACCACGTATGGTGACATCATCCAGAAAATCAACTTTGAAGTGAGATGTAAATTGGTTTTATGAAGTCAAGGAGGCAGAGAGTTTAACACTGAAGTCAAGCTTTCCCTGCCTTAGAATGCCCCCATTACTGGTAATTGATGGTCCTGTGTGGGACATCATTGATCAGATCTGCTGAAGTCCGGTAAATGATGTCAACTACATGGGAAGAGGTGTTGAGAGGCAGGGAGAGCTTGGTTAAAGCCTAACTGACTTTATACATCTCTCTTAAAAAGTTGATTTTCTGGATGATGTCACCACTCTGGGCCATGACCTAGAAAATGTTCAACTGCTTGACAACAAAGTGGCAGTGGTTTATTAGGTCAACTTCTGATGACGGGTTCCCTTTAAATCCTGCCTGAGGCCGCATGAAGGAGACATAGGGAGTATATGCAGCCTCTGCATCTGTAAGTGAACCTGGAGAGGGGCAACAGATTGACGTATACATATTTTTTTTAACATATTTTAGTAAATGTTTATAAAATGTTTGCTTATTAAAGCGACTTTAATGGGAAAATTGATAAATGGAGTAAGGACATTGACATGTACATTAAATTCCATTGGTTTACATCCAATTCACAAAATAAATGTCTAATACATTTGTTAGTTGCCAGTTACCCTTGTGTATATTGCTATCATTTTACATGCTCCCATGGAGCTGTCAGGAAGGTGTTCCCATGCAATTAGAAATGATAGTCATCCTGTGATGAAGGATGCAGTCTAATAAGGAACTGGAAGAAACTGAAGTGTATGGATGAAGCTGCATATTTATTTGTCAGTCCTTCATTAATAATATCCTAATAACGCTGAACTCCTCATTAGATATGACAAGAGGTAATAGCTGTATGTCTGGAAGGAAATGATTATGTACTCAGGAAAGGATGTGGGCCAAGGATTTTCTGTCTTTCTTGCTCTTATTGTATATTTAATTAAGGCAATATAAATAAAAATATTTGTTGTGCTTTTTTTGCTATTTTTAATTGCTGTCGGAAATCTTGATCAACTGATACTGCTTTTGGTTTCTAGTTCTGTGTATCCTATATCACCTCTACTGTGCTGTCCATCTACAATATACATACAGGGTGTGAGGAGGTACAAGGGGCCATTATTAGTGGCAGATATGAGTCACCGAGGTGCCAGGCCTCAGTGAAGATAGCTGGTTAATGTTTGGTCAGAGAACTTAGGTTTCTGACATTTTTTCATGTAGCATGGCTGCTTCTTGCAGTTGGTCCAGGTCGGTTTTTATTTGAGTAGCAGCAGGGTGGGTGACTACTCCTACATATCTAGACAAACAGATAAAGCCAGGAAGCTCAGGTGAGCTGTGTGATGTGTGTTTGCAGTCTGGAAGTCTCTGCTATACTGCGTGCAGAGCTGGAGGTGTTACACAGCCAAGGATCAGCTATAGTGACATTGACTACCCATGCTGGTGGATGGATACACAACCCAAGGGTACATTCATACTGCCGTATGCCCGCCCCGGCCACATACCGTTGTGCGCTGGAGAGGAAGAGGGGACCCCTCCGTAGAGAACAGCACACACGGAAAGATAGAGCATGCCGCCATTCCCGGGCCGCCATTGCCATCTGCATATACATCCCCCCAGAGGGCCGTGTGGATGTACCCTAAAAAGGACTGTGAGTCAAGCCCGTTTATATGGACTGTGTTTTTCTGTTATATGCTGAAGCAAGCTATTCTGTTAAACTGTTTTGTAAAGAGATGAAACTGTTACCTGGACTCTTACTGAAGTTGCCATTTGAGTTGATCCCTCACAAGGGGTACATTTTCAACCCCTTACCGACATGTGACGTACTATCACATGTGCGAGTGTAAGGAGAGGGTTCTCGGGCCCCCTGCATATGGCACCAAACACCCACCGGTAACACCCGCGGTCGGTGCTGGCATGTTTTTGTGGTACGGTATTCATAGAAGTTTCTGGGAGTACAAGACATGGCCAACATACGTCCTCCACTGCATACAGGCTGTTTTTGTGGTGGGTTTCCCAGGAGACTCGGTAATGTGGGTGCCAGTACACCCACAATTCATTTGGGGATACGGCCAGTTTACAGTGGCATACGTTTTCCATACGGGTGACACACAACCCGTTTTTACTGATGCAAAAAATGAGACCGCAAAGTGCATTCTGTTATGTTCGTGAGGCATAACACTGCCAGACTGGCATACAATTAGGGATTATTTGGTGGTTACAGTGATCTTGGAAGAGCCAACTGGCATGATGATTTTGTGGGCAGAAACAACATTTTTAATGACAGAGCCTGTTCTGTGTTGTACCAGTTATTGTGCATTTTAAAAAAGTACATGTAATATATAAAAGTTATGCCATGAAAGGTAGGTTAGAGGTCAATGGTAGTTCACCTGCACGGCGTTGGGGACACAATTGTATTGTGTATTAACTACTGCCATAAGATTTATGAAGGCGCCCTCTTTTACAGCGTCTGGCCCTTGTGAGGATGCTGTAAATTGCCTGTTTAGATCATACTCCATTATGTGACCCAGATTTAGTGCACCACTTTGATGATTTGTGGTGTATCAGTATGACCAGAGTGACAAGCCACTATGAGCTTGGTAAGAATTGGTCATTTATGATTTAGTAAGAAATAGCTCATTTTGACCTAAATATTTTTCTGATAAATATTCGTAATCCTGGAATTTAAATGATTTTGAAAACTATAACCATGTCTAGAGATTTTCACAACATATTGCAAGTTTCACTAAAAGAGTCACACAATTTTGTTTACATGCGAAGGCCAATAGCCGTAAGCAACATTAAATTGTCTAGGAAAGTTCCAGCTACCCTTGTCTTGGGTGACTTCAATTACGAGAACAAACAAGACAAAGAACAATTAATGAAAGTTCTCTCAGAGGTGGTTGTAAACCTCATGGGAGATCATGGTGATTACTTTTCTCCAAGCAAATAACCATTGCTGCCTGTTTTAGAAGCAGTGGCTCTTCGGTTTGGCTGGCTTCCATATAGCCTGGGCCGAAGTCAGAGAACATTGAACTGTTTTATGGAAGAGTTTAACACTGAATTAGGTTAACTTAACTTAATATTGTTTCTTTCCTTCTTTATATATAAAATGAGAGAGGATATTTAAAAACTTTTAATGTGCTTTTATAATTGTTATAAATTACTGTATATATACTTGAGTATAAGCCGAGGTACCTAATACCAAAATACTGTGAAAATACTGTGAAAACGTATTGACACGAGTATAAGCCTAGGGTGGGAAATGCAGCTGCTACTCTCTACTAAAATGTCTAGTAGTCTCCCCTCATGAATAAAATGTCCAGTAGTCTCCCCTCATGAATAAAATGTCCAGTAGTCTCCCCTCATAAATAAAATGTCCAGTAGTCTCCCCTCATAAATAAAATGTCCAGTAGTCTCCCCTCATGAATAAAATGTCCAGCAGAGTGCCCCCACAAATAAAATGTCCTACAGAGTGCCCCTACAAATATAATGCCCAGAAGAGTGCCCCCTTAAAAAATTATTATCCTGCGGTGCTGACCCCCGGTGTCCTCTTCTTCCCGCAGCACCTCTTCGGGTTCAGGTCGGGCTGGCAGAGGCACGTATATGCGATCTGCCAGCACACAAACTATGATCAGCAGACGACCACGTTGCCGCATCATAGTTTCTGTGCCAGCAGTAGAGGTGCTGCTGGAAGAAGAGGGCGCTGGGGGTCAGCGCTGTAGGGTGAGTACTAACTTTTTTTTTTATATACTCAAGTATAAGCTGAGTGGTCTATTTCAGTTTAAAAATTGTGCTGAAAAACTTATATTCGAGTATATACGGTCATCTTCTTTTTCATGTTTTAAAATTCATATGAAATCTCTTGATCACTTGTGGTGTACATTATACTGCAATTCTACAGTATAGGCCAAAAAGCTGCCAGCCGTCATCATTTATAAAATATTATATGGCAACCACTGATCCTCTCCTGATGCCGATTTTTATAATGGTTCTGACATTATGACATGCTTACGTTACCTGTGCATAAGCGGTTAAATATACTTCAGTAGAACCATAATGATCTTCAACACTGTACACAGAATGACTCTAGTGGGAGCTAAATTTAATTTCCCTTCTTTGAAGTACAAGAACATATGCTACGATGCATTTCATGAGAAGCCAATAAAGCTTCATTCAGACTCCATGCAGATGTCTCCTCAGTGAGAATTAGCCATGCAACCGCAATCTGAACCACTGAGCCACCACACAACCAGAAAGTAATATTTGTGTATATAGCAAAATTTCCAAAGGTACAGCACATTGGGGCACATTTACTTACCCGTCCTGTTGCGTCTGCCGATCTGGAATGTCTGACGAGGATTCGGAGCTGCCGCGATTCACTAAGATCTTGCGTCCAATTTCCTGCATGTGTTGCTTCCCCACTCAGGTCCGCCGGAGTTCACCATCTTCTTCCCGGTGCATGTAAGTGCGCGTGTTGCGACACAATTTTGAAAGTTAAATAGTTAAATTCTGCGGTTTGTCCTAATCGGTCGAATCACGGCCCCAATTTGTGTCGCATGAAAGCCGGCGCCGATGCACCACAATCCGCTCGCAATCGACAGAAACCCCTGTGCGATTCAGGGCAAATCAGAAATATTTGGCAAAACCCATCGGAAATGCGTCCGATGGACCCTTAGTAAATGTGCCCCATTATGTAACTTCATTTACTTTCATAGTTCTTTGTAAACTTGTAGAGTTATCCTTTTGGCATCCCTTAATGTCACTGACTATTTTTAGCCAAAGAAGATGGTAGTTTACGTTCTCGTACAGAATCAGGTTGGCATTAAAAAATGTATCAAATGTGAAATGTATCCTAATTTTCTGTAATGTCTTCACTGCTAGATGCATTTCATAATGGTGTGCAAAATTATGTACTTAACAAGTGTATACTGGCTTCAAACAGTCTCTTCCGTAGTCCGGATCTAGTAGGTTTCATTTGGCCCTTAAATGGAACCTGAAAACACATTTTCACACATACAGCTAGTGCCAGGTTCCTAAAGAGTCCTATTAACTAACTGACACCCTTCTTTTATCTAAAAATAGTTTCCCTCACATCCCCATAAGTCAACTTTATCTTATATTACTTGGCATCATAAGAGGCATGTCCTGCTCAGCCAGCCCCTTTCAATCAACCTCTCCCCATGCCTTATGCCTCCCTACTATTTAACAGTCCATGTCATGTGACCAGGATTGTCCTATACCCTTTACATTTGAAAAATTTACTCCATGTATGTATCTGATCACATGAAATCACAGTAGCCTCCATAGACATCTACTCCTCTCCATCGTCCGTGAAGACATGCAGTGATTTCATGTGATTAGATGAGTATATGGGGTACATGTTAGGAGGCTAAAGGGCCTTAGATGATGTCTCTATGGTCACATGACATGAATGTAACACAAGGCTCATGTAAAAAATTGATACAATGTTTGCTATAAGTAAATAGAGATTAATATGTTAATATGGTTCCCTGGCAGCCTGGGAGAGAAGAGTCAAATCAGTAGTCGGAAAAACTAACTTGCATCTAACTGACAGCTAAATTTAGGTGATATGGGGAGGACTTGTAACCCTTTATCTGCAGGCATTGTTAGTCAAGGTTCTAAAATTCTGGTGACAGGTCTTCTCGAAGCGCTTCTTCTCAGCATGCCCCGTACCATCTCAAGAGACCTCATAGACCAGTGGTGGCGAACCCATGGCACTGGTGCCAGAGGCGGCACTCGGAGCCCTCTCTGTGGGCACCCAGGCCATCACCAGAGAGGACTCCAGGTATCTTTCTGCAGTCCCAGAGAGCCCTGGACTTGCTGTGTACAGAGCAATTTTAAAGTGACAGCGCTACATGGGACTACTGGAGGAGTGGTAATGTGTGGACAGATCTGGATTATCATTGTAGCTCCGGCTCCGGCCCTGACAATTCTTCCTGTTTAGGGGATCCTGGAAGGAAGCTACAACGATCATCCAAATTTCTCCTATTTTCTGCTTTCTTGGTGTCCTCGGGGTGCTGACATGAATGAAAGCTGCGACGCATAAATCACTAATTAAATTTCGGTGTTGGCACTTTGTGATAAATAAGTGGGTCTTGGTTGTAATTTGGGCACTCAGTCTCTAAAATGTTCGCCATCACTGTCATAGACTGTTCTCTCTAGTGGTTGACCCTTTACACAGCAGGCAGATGTCACTAAGAGGAGAGACCTCAGCAGCAGGGAGAGCATAAAAGAGAATGATCTGACACAGCAGAGGGAGTTGGTATTGTACAAAGGAGGGAAGGTATCATAAGGCAAACATTGTGCATTGGTTTGTTGACTGTGTTAGGGGCTGTGTTGCATGTTGGATGTATCATAGTGGCTTAGACTGCTAGGTAAATCTGGCATATGAGGTGTTAGGTCTGCAGGGTATTTGAGACTTTCTTGTTGAAAATCCACAGGTTTATACACAACTAGTTCTAAACCATCTCCTAACCCAGGAGGGGACTGGAGTGAATTTGCACCCAAATTTGTAACTTTAGAACATTGTACATCATAAATATGATGTGAACATTGAGATTGCCTGACATTAGTAGGAGAAGATGCTACAATTCTGCGACAATCAAATGCCAGAAATCTGGCAGAATAACAATGTTAATGCCAATTTCCCCACCATTAAGCAGGACGTAGAGTTGTAAGAGCAGTGTGCAGATAATAATAATGACTCCAAGACTCGATCCTCTTTGATGGTAGGGAACCAAGGGAACTTTTATCAACTTTCAAAAGTGAGCAGAAGCAGTAATGTTAAAATCAGATTGAGAATTAGTATTAAAAAGGTTATGGTAGGATGGTGTGGCCCTTGTTGTTCACCCTTGGCCTAAATCCTTAGATCAGAAGAAGAACAGACATGTAAATGAAATTTTATAATTTAATATCCATTTGTGGTGTGGGAACTGGCCCATTATATCACAACTTTGACTCAACAGCCCTGATAGTAATTATTTCAGTGCTTGTACGTCACAAAACTGCTGTACAGGTCCTGATAAATTTCTCCCCTTGAATTTTAGAAAAAAAGATCTTGATATTTTCTACCTTGATTTATTTTGGAGGATTAGAAAGTGTTAACATATTTAAAATAAGTGTTGTATCTTTTACAACTAAGGGAAGTATTTTGGAATTGGCTAGTAGAAGCTTTAGGACGCTCAGGGCTTAATGAACATAACACATTTTCATTATTTTAATGTGATATGCTATGTAGTTATATAGTTACTAAGGTTTCAGTGATGCAGGAGTCCAACAAGTTCAACCTGTTATTAACTGAAAATGTGTTATATTCATTCACAGAAGAAAGCAAAACCCCTCGAGAGCCATCCGCTTCAGAAGAAGGAAGAAAATTAGTTCCCAACTCCTCACGTGGCAATGAGGATACTTTTAGGAGGACTTACAGAATTACACAGGATGTAGGCAAAGCATTTCTAGGCATGCTAGCTTTTGTTTAATTATTGTCCTGAAAGTGAAGAATTCCTTTCTTTGTGCCAGTGGGTACTTTCAAGTAAACTCGGTTAGCCTGCCTAAATATATTGACATCTGTTACTGACACTGTAAAAACGTTTACACTCTAATTGTTTTTGCATTGGTGTAACATGTATATTTCATGTTCTGCATACCTCCTACCTGTTCTTCATGCGGGCGGGGCATTCGTGCTGGATTTTGGGTTCTACCCAATGTTCTGGACAGCAGATTAAATTCAATATTGATTCTCGATGGGGTGGCAAAAATGTGCAGGGAACAGAGAGGAGGAGACCACAATATGAGGAAGGGGTAAAGAGACCTTACACAAGTGGAGGCATTATACATGGTACAGTGTCACGGTAAAGGGGCTTTACACAGTATGCAATTAAAGTGAGTAAAATATTTGGGGGTAGGTTAGGGACGGGCACAGGGCATGACTCGGGGCTTAAATCTTTTTCCTCATGTTATCCTCCAATTCCTGACACGAAATTTGGGAGGTATGGTTTGGAATGTTGTAATATAGTGAAAATAAGATAACCTATATTGCAGAAAGTATATTGAACATATGTTTTTAACTATTCTGTGGTATCTGTTTAAAAAGTAACTGTAAAGGGTTTTTTTTTCCACAAATCAATAGCTCTTGAGGTGTAAAACAACTTTGCCTATTATCTTTTTAACTATATTCAGAATTTTCTTTGCTATCCCCCTTAGATTACCTTAGTGATGCAATGGCTGCCTCCTCTCTATGTGCTGATGAGCCCTGTGAACCCATACTTTGTTTACACTTTGTTTCTTCGTCATTGTAATCGGAGGGGAGGAGCTGCTGATTTCTGCTCACAGAGGAGGAGGTCATGTGTATGTAGCAGAGCTGGATGTGCCCAAAACAGTGAATGCAGATGCCACCTGCACAGAATAGTGAGGTACAAGATCTCCCTGTTCCCTATCAGTTCCTATCAGGCATAGACTGACAGACATTAGTCTCCGCCAATTTCACCTCTGGGAAGAAAGATTTTTGTCAAACAATTTCAGAACAGAAAATGCCATAACTTTGGAAAGAAAGGGTGAGCAGCACAAAGTAGGCATCATTCTTTTTGTTTTTAAAGGGGAATCACATATAATAATTTGGTAAAATCACTATAGGTTTACAGTTACACTTTAACTAAAAAAATTATTCATAAAAAATATCTCAAGTATATCAACTGCCATAGCCATTCATTTCCCAATTAATGTGTCAGGTTCGCTAGGGAGATTGCTGGGACTTCTGGTTCTTCTGGTGGTACCAGCAGCGTTCTCCGAACCCCGGCGCATATGGGGATCCGCAAAATTGGGCCTTTTCTCTCCCACCTGACTCTCCATCCCGTTCTTCTCTTGACGCTTTTTTTTCTGCTTTAGGCCAGATTTATGATGAACCTGACCGCCGAGCACTTGCAGTTTCCCAGATCTCTGTGTCAGGGAAAACGGACAGCAGAAGATTATTGTGCCCAGTTCAGACAGTATGTGACTGACTCGCAATGGAATGACTGCGCCCTAAAAGACCAATTTATGTCCGGACTGTCAGACCGAGTACAGGACTTAGTCTTAGCTTATGCCGAGCCTCAGACATTAGATGATGCTATGACTCTGGTTGATCGTCGCCTAAGATCCAGGCGATCACCTCGGGTGTCCTCTGACTGTCAGCCAGCGGCCAGTCTGTCTCCAGGTAGTCCAGAATTGGAATCCATGGAGCTGGATAGCATCTCTCCTGCACAGCGGAAGCAACATCGACTGAGACGTCATCTTTGTTTCTACTGTGGAAGTCCTGATCATCTGGTCAACACCTGTTCCAAGAGGCAGCAGCAGGAAAACTTCCGCTTCT
Organism: Engystomops pustulosus; assembly: GCA_019512145.1. Taxonomy (NCBI): domain Eukaryota; kingdom Metazoa; phylum Chordata; class Amphibia; order Anura; family Leptodactylidae; genus Engystomops; species Engystomops pustulosus. Next base: position 176,686,944 of record CM033642.1, on the reverse strand, counting down.
AAGCAGTAGTCGGGGGGACTGCTTAGGAGCTCAGGTACTCCCAATTGTGTCTAGAATGTATTTACCTTGTACGGTTAAGTTTCAGTCTGTTTCCTTCACTGGTCGCGCCTTTTTGGATTCAGGTGCTGCGTCTAATTTAATCGATTATAATTTTGTCTCTCAGTTTTGCATGTCATTGATTCCATTGTCCACTCCTGTCCAGATGTCGGGTGCGGATTTGACCCCTCTACAGGCAGGGTTGATCAAATTCCGAACCCCGCAGATAAAGCTTATGGTAGGAGCTATGCATGAAGAATGGTGTTCTTTCCTAGTTATGGAAAACTTGTCTGAAAATGTCATTCTTGGTCTACCCTGGCTCCGGATCCATAATCCGGTAATTAATTGGGAAACTCTGGAGCTGGTTCATTGGGGTCCTCACTGTAAGGATCACCTGTCCAAAGTTTCATTATGTACAGTAGTGGCGGAAGATCAGAGTCTTCTAGGTTTTCTCTCGGATTACTCAGATGTGTTTTCAAAACCCTTGTCCCAAGTCCTTCCTCCTCACAGGGAGTTTGATTGTAAAATTGACCTTCTTCCTGATGCTAGATTGCCAAAGGGTCGTATATATAACCTGTCAGTACCAGAACGGGAGGCACTGAAGAGTTATATTGATGAGAGTTTGGCAATCGGACATATCCGTCCCTCTGAGTCGCCCACTGGGGCCGGGTTCTTTTTTGTTGAGAAAAAAGATGGTGGTTTACGGCCGTGTATTGATTATCGAGAATTAAATAAGATAACGGTAAAAAACTCAGGTCCTCTCCCCTTGATCCCGGATCTCTTAAATCAGGTTTCTGGGGCCCAAGTTTTCTCTAAATTAGATCTCAGAGGGGTTTATAACCTGATTCGGATCCGAGAAGGGGATGAGTGGAAAACCGCATTTAATACACCTTTGGGGCACTTTGAATACCTGGTTATGCCCTTTGGTTTGAGTAATGCCCCAGCGGTTTTTCAAGGGTTTATGAACTCCATCTTTCATGATTACATCGTTGTGTTTATGGTGGTGTATCTAGACGATATTTTGATTTTCTCTCCTGATATGGTTTCTCACCAGCAACATCTCCGCCAAGTACTTACCAGGTTGCGCAAAAACCACCTCTTCGCTAAGCTGGAAAAGTGTGTTTTTTGCGTCCAGAAGGTTTCCTTCTTAGGTTATGTTGTGACTCCCTCTGATGTACAGATGGATCCGAGTAAGGTTCAGGCACTCACGGACTGGGTTCGGCCTACCAATCTTAAGGCCCTACAACGTTTTTTAGGTTTCGCTAACTATTATCGGAACTTTATAAAGAGCTTTTCCGTGATCGCCAAACCCCTCACGGATCTGACCCGTAAGGGTGCTGATCCGAACAATTGGTCCCCTGCCGCTTGCACAGCGTTTGAAACTTTAAAAGCGGCATTCTCGTCAGCCCCGGTTTTGGTTCAACCTGACCTCTCTCTACCGTTTGTTGTCGAGGTTGATGCCTCCGAGGTAGGAGTAGGTGCAGTGTTGTCTCAGGGGTCTTCCACTCTCACCAGACTTAGGCCCTGTGCATATTTCTCTCGAAAATTTTCTTCTTGTGAGAGGAATTATGATATTGGTAATCGAGAGCTCCTTGCCATTAAGTGGGCATTTGAAGTCTGGCGACACTTTTTGGAGGGAGCTCTTCATCTGATAACTGTGCTCACGGATCATAAGAACTTAGTATATTTGGATACGGCTAAATGCTTGAACTCACGTCAGGCTAGGTGGGCCTTGTTTTTCTCTCGCTTCAATTTTGTGGTCACCTACCGACCTGGGTCAAAAAATGTGAAGGCTGATGCCTTGTCCCGTAGCTTCGGGACTCCTGAGCTTCCAGAGGCTGCTGACAGTAATATTTTGTCTCCAGGGGTTGTGCTGGCAGCTGTCTCCTCCCACCTCTCCTCTCAAATTTTAGCAGGACAAAGATCTGCACCTTAAGACCTTCCGGAAGGCAAATTATTTGTTCCTCCTTCTTGTCGTTTGAGAGTGTTGGAGGAGACGCATTGCTCGGTTTTGGCAGGTCATCCGGGAATGCGGAGTACCTTGGATCTCTTAAAGAGAAGTTACTGGTGGCCTCACATGACTAAGGATGTGCACGCATTTGTCCAAGCCTGTCAGGTCTGTGCGCGAGGAAAGACTCCCAGGAGACGTCCTGAGGGGCCTCTTCTTCCGCTTCCAGTTCCCACCAGGCCGTGGTCTAAAGTGTCTATGGACTTCGTCACTGATCTGCCAGCATCTCAAGGCTGTTCAGTGGTTTGGGTGGTAGTGGACCGCTTCTCTAAAATGGGACACTTTGTTCCATTAAAAAAGTTGCCTTCAGCTGAAGAATTAGCTGAATTGTTTATACAGAATATTGTGCGCCTCCATGGTATATGTAATAGGACGCTGGTAGTTCTATAAATTGTTATGCAATATAACAATTAGTATCACTACCTTCCTTGTACTATTTACTATATTCTATATCTTCTGTTTCTAGTCTCTGTATTGTACACTATAATTTACCACACTCAGGGTTAATACCAATAATAATTATTAACACACTAGAAGTATACAATGTTAATCACAATACCCACAAACCCACAGAATCCAACCCACCACAATGCATATAAACACACACACACACACACACACTATAATAATCCTCACACCTAACTATCCCTATTATTACAGAGAACGAAGGGGGACAGGGAGATTGACAGGAGAGCAGGGGTATCGAGATAGGTTAATAGATGGAAGCGGAGAAGCAGGGGTACAGAGATAGGTTAATAGATGGAAGCGGGGAAGCAGGGGTACAGAGATAGGTTAATAGATGGAAGCGGGGAAGCAGGGGTACAGAGATAGGTTAATAGATGGAAGCGGGGAAGCAGGGGTACAGAGATAGGTTAATAGATCGAAGCGGGGAAGCAGGGGTACAGAGATACAGGTACTCAGCCCAATCCGGGAAGGTGCTATAGTGTCTACTCTATGGTGATCCTCTTAGCTGGTGGTGATGGCAGATTCCTTCTCCTTTCCTAGTTGGTCTGTAGGGAAGATTTTTTCTTCCTCTATCCTCCACACTCATGCCCTTATAAGTCTGCCCCTTGTCCCTTCCCCCCACAATGGTGAACAACAGATGTTTACCTTCATATCTTGTATATCCATTTGGTCACCCATTCAGCCCCCCTCAGGTGGGAAATGACAAAAGACCCTAGATTCCCATCCAGACATATAGTCTCCGAATAACTGACCCTGGGTAGTTAAACAACTTTAGAGACAAAAGGACCTGGATTCCCATCCAGATATAGAGATATAAATTGTCTCCGAATAACTGACCCTGAGGAGTTTGAATGACTTTCCCATAATAAAGGGGGTTGACATCCTGTTGCCCTCAGTACATCCTGAGTAAGACAGCAGGTGTGTTCTTTCCCAGGAGAAAGGAATATTACAGAGGGATACACATATATATACATATATATACATATACACACACACATACATACACATATACATATATCCTACAAAGGACTGTGAGTCAAGCCTGTTTATATGGACTGTATTTTCTGTTATATGCTGAAGCAAGCTATTCTGTTTGGTTAAACTGTTTTGGAAAGAAATAAAACAGCTACCTGAACTGTTACAGAAGTTGCCATTTGAGTTGATCCCCTACAATTGGTGAAGGATGCGGGCATAATCCCCCGGATATATTGGTTGTTTAGCAAAGGCTTCAGCTCAGAGCCAGCACACAGCAGCTGCCATGGAGGAGGTGATCAAGCACCTTGTGCAGTCAAACTTGCAGCAACAGAGAGCACATGCTGAGGCTTTGCAAGCCCAACAGGAGACCAGCAAGCTCCTTGTCCAGCAGATGGTAGTACTGACAGACGCTGTCTGCATGCAGGAGAGTCCAGCTCTGCCAAACCGAGATGATGGTCACCTTGTCAGAAAGACTGTAAGGGAAGCATTGCAGAAGATGACCCCGGAGGATGACGTTGAGGCATTCCTCACAGTATTTGAGCGAGTGGCTGACCGGGAGAAGCTGCCGCCAGGTCAGTGGGCTGAAGTACTGGCTCCATATTTAACTGGCGAGCCCCAAAAGGCGTATTATGACCTGGCCTTGCAGGATGCCAAGGAGTACCCCAAATTAAAAGCGGAGATACTAGCACGGCTTGGTGCCACCTTAGCAGTCCGAGCACAGAGGGTGCACCACTGGGCCTATAGCCTGGACAAGCCGCAAAGATCACAGCTGTTTGACCTTTTGCATCTAGTCCAGAAGTGGTTGCAACCAGACACCTGCTCTCCAGCCCAGATTGTCGAACGAGTGGTTGTAGACCGATTTATGCACTTGCTTCCCCGTGCCATACAGTGCTGGGTTGCACAGAGTGACCCCAAGAATGCAGATGATCTAGTGGGATTGGTGGAGAGTTCCACACTATGGAGAAATCCCTGGGAGGGCCAGGGGATATGAAATCCGTATACTGGGGCCTAAAACCTCTCATGATGGTCGCACCAAGGACAAAGGGGGGTACAAACTAGTGACCTAAGGGATACCCCGGGAGGTAATCTGTTGGAGATGTCATGCACCGGGTCATATGGCGGCCCAGTGTCCCCTCACTACAGAGCCCATGGATTGCTATGTGGGTCGCCGCAGTTCCCTTTTTGCCCAGCCTGCATGTAGTGCCATATCAGCCAAGGGGGAGGGACCACAGATGTGTACCCTGATGGTTAATGGGACTCTTGTTTCAGGACTGTTGGACTCAGGGCGTTTGGTCACTCTCATCTTGGCCACTCTCCCTCACATTATGGCCCCCGGGAAAACTCTGGTTGTCACATGCATCCATGGGGACACCAAGGTTTACCCTGTGGCTCAGGTTATGCTTGGGACAGACCAGTAAACTGTGTTGCGCAATGTGGGGGTTGTTAAACAACTGATGTATGAGGTAATTGTTGGACGTGATTGCCCTCTGTTCTGGGACCTATGGGCCAAGGCAGCTTTGCAAAGTTCCCCAGAGAACCCAGTCAACTCTGTTGATGAAAATCCTGAGGAAACACCAGTGTTCACTCTGAATGTCCTAATAGGGGAGAATGAGAAGGGTTCAACTTCAGAGGAGGCAGCTGTCCCTGACTTAAATGTATCCAGGGAAAAGCCCAACTCCGGGCCATGACCTTAAAAGGGGCGCTAGAGAATGTTACAGTGTTAAATGGGGCTGCTCAAGAACCTGGGACAGACAACCGGTACCCACATTTTGCCCTGAATCAGGGCCTTTTATATCGGGTCACTAAAATAAGGGATGAGATAGTGGAGCAGCTACTAGTCCCAGGGCCATATAGACGTATGGTTATGGATATGGCCCATTCACACGTGTTGGGAGGTCACCTAGGGGTGGAAAAAACACTTGAGAGGGTATTACAACGATTCTATTGGCCAGGTTGTTACCGGGAAATCAGAGATTACTGTCAATCTGCCAGATCACATCCCCAGTGGCACATTTCCGCAGCCCTCTGGTCCCTTTGCCAATTATTGAGGTCCCCAATGGACCTGGTAGGATCCTTAGTGAAGTCAGCTCAGGGGCATCAGTGCATCCTAGTCATTGTGGATTATGCAACACATTACCCAGAGGCTGTCCCCCTAAGGAACCCCTCCTCCCGAAATATTGCCAGGGAGTTGTTCTATGTTTTTTTCCGCACAGGGATTCCCAAGGAGATCAGGGAACCCCGTTCATGTTAAAGGTGATGAGGGAACTGTGTAAGGTGTTAAAAGGCACCCAGTTGCGCACATCGGTGTACCACCTCCAGACAGATGGTCTTGTGGAGCGATTTAATAAGACCCTGAAAGCAATGCTGAAAAAGGGTAGAGAAGGATGGGCGAGACTGGGACTGTCTTTTACCGTATCTTTTGTTTTCGATTAGAGAAGTGCCCCAATCCTCCACCGGGTTTTCACCCTTTGAATTACTTTATGGCAGGCACCCCAGAGGTCTCTTAGATGTGGCAAAAGAAACTTGGGAAAGTGAGGTTACACCATATAAGAGTGTGGTTGAGCATGTAGCTCAGATGCAGGAAAGGATGTCCAGGGTGATGCCAATTGTAAAGGAGCATCTTCTCCAGGCCCAAGAGTCACAGGCCAGGGTCTATAATAGATCTGCTCGTGTGAGACAGTTCCATCCAGGAGATTGCATACTGGTGTTAGTCCCTACTGTGGAGAGCAAGTTCCTAGCAAAATGGCAGGGGCCCTATGAGATAGTGGAAAAGGTTGGGGAGGTCAACTATAGGGTCCATCAGCCAGGGAAGAGGAAGCCCTTCCAGATCTATCCTGTCAATCTGATCAAACCCTGGAAAAAGAGAGACCCCCCTGAGTCTTCTTGCCTAGTGACTCAATCGGAGTCAGCCATCGAAGCCGTAAAAATTTCAGAGACCTTATCCCCTTCCCAAAAACAACATTGTAGGGAAATGCTGCAGAGGAACAAGGATCTCTTCACAGAAAGATCTGGTTGTACTAATGTGATAGAACATGAAATCCTCACAGAGCCTCATGTCAGGGTAAATTTAAAGCCATACAGGATCCCTGAGGCCCGTAGGGAGGTAATCTCCAAAGAAGTCCACAGGATGTTAGAACTGGGAGTGATTGAGAGGTACAAAAGTGGGTGGTCCAGCCCCATAGTGTTAGTGCCAAATGGTGAATGGAGATTCTGCAACGACTACCGCAGACTCAATGAGGTATCCACAGTGGATGCTTACACCATGACCAGGGTGGATGAGCTAATAGAGCAATTAGGGCCAGCCAGGTACATCAGCACCCTAGACCTTACTAAGGGGTATTGGCAGATTCCATTGTCTAAAGTGGCTAAGGAAAAAAACAGCTTTTTCTACACCTGAGGGGAGTTTCCAGTACATTCGAATGCCATTTGGGTTGCAGGGGGCCCCTGCCACTTTCCAGAGAGCCATGGACCAGGTTCTACGTCCTCACAGGAAGTATGCAGCAGCGTACTTGGATGATATTGTTATTTTTAGTCATGACTGGGAAAGTCACCTCATTAAGCTTCAGGCTGTTCTGAATTCTCTAAGAAGGGCGTGATTTACGATTAATCCAAATAAATGTGCCCTAGGAATGGATGAAACCGGGTACCTGGGTTACATAGTGGGAAGAGGGGAAATTAAACCCCAACTGAATGAAGTGGAAGCTATTCAGAATTGGCCCCGCCCACTTAAGAAGAAACAGGTCCGGGCATTTCTAGGAATTGTTGGATACTACCGGCGATTTGACCCCAGGTTTGCAGAGATAGCAGTTCCTTTGACTGACCTCACAAAGGGTACAAAGTCGGCAATGGTGCAGTGGTCTCCAGAAGCAGAGGGGGCTTTTAAAGAGTTAAAAGAAGCCTTGTGTAGTCAACCAGTGTTGATAGCTCCTGACTTCTCCCGCGAGTTTGTGGTCCAGACAGATGCGTCTGATGTAGGTCTGGGTGCAGTTATGTCTCAAGTAGTAAATGGGGAAGAGCACCCAGTAATTTATCTTAGCAGGAAACTGTCCCCAGCGGAGAAAAATTATGCCATCATTGAGAAAGAATGTCTGGCCATAAAGTGGGCACTAGACTCCCTCAGGTACTATTTATTGGGAAGGAGGTTCAAACTAGTGTCAGACCATGCCCCACTAAGATGGATGCGGGAGAAGAAGGGGAAAAATGCCCGGGTCACCCGCTGGTTCCTGGCCCTACAAGATTTTTCTTTCACAGTGGAGCACAGGCCAGGAAAAATGCAGGGAAATGCAGACGCCCTGTCAAGGGTGCATAGTCTGGAGGCTAAAGGTGCCAAAACCCCCAGCTTTTGTCAGAGGAGATGGGGTATGTGAGAAGGTACAAGGGGCCATTATTGATGGCAGATATGTGTCACCGAGGTGCCTGGCCTCAGTGAAGTGAGCCGGTTAATGTTTGGTCAGGAACCTTCGGTTTCTGACAATTGTTAATGTAGCAAAGCTGCTTAATGCAGTTGATCCGGGCAGGCTTTCATTGGAGTAGTCAAGAGCAGGGTGGGTGACTACTCCCACATATCCAGGCCAGGTTTTGGCTGAGAGATAAAGCCAGGAAGCTCAGGTAAGCTGTGTGATGTGTGTTTGCAGTCTGGAAGTCTCTGCTATACTGCATGCAGAGCTGGAGGTGTGACACAGCCAAGGATCCGCAATAGTGACATTGTCTGGTTATGCTGCAAAGGACTGTGAGTCAAGCCTGTTTATATGGACTGTATTTTCTGTTATATGCTGAAGCAAGCTATTCTGTTTTGTTAAACTGCTACCTGGACTGTTACTGAGGTTGCCATTTGAGTTGATCCCCTACACTACTATAAGTGTGGAATTGGGCCTATAAGTCACTATTGCTTTATCCTGGAAGTCTTTAGGGTTTAGTTTCCAAAATGGGGTCACTTGTTAGGGTTTTTAACTGTTCCCATTCCCCAGAGTCTTTGTAAATGAATGATGGTGGCATAACACTGTTTCAGGAAAATCTACCCACTCATAATCAAATGGTGCTCGCTCTGTTCTTTGCCCTGCTACATGCCCTAAAAGCAGTTTACACCCACATGTGGGGTATTTCCGTGCCGGGGGGAATTTGTGTAATAATTTTTTTTTGGGGGGGGGGGTTCCTACAACCCATTGTAAGTTTGTACATTTTAGGCCAAAATTAATATATAAGTGAAAAAAATACATTTTTAAAATTTTTACTTCTATTTTGCTGTAATTCCTGTGAAAGGGTTAAACTTTTTAAAAGTGGTTTTGAAAAGCTGGAGGAGGACATTTCTGAAAATTTACTCATTCGTGATTTACTCTTTCTAAATTGCAGTAGTCCAAAAACACGGTTTCCAAATTTTCCCAAAAATTGCTGTTATTATAAGTCTGCTAACATCCTAGAAAAATTTAAGAATGTTTACAAAGTTATTACAATATAATGCAGGGCTATGGTAAATGTTATTTATTTAGTAATTTGGATGGTAAGATTGTCTAAAAAAAAACATTTTAAATGAGGAAAATTGATTTTAATTTTTTTTGCTACATTTCCCCCTTTTTTTTTAAATCAAAAACATATAACATTTACCACTGACAAAGCATAGTGTGTCATGAAAAAATCTCAATAACTGATAATAACTTCAGAACACATTAACTTATCAAAATGAAACATGTCAGGTCTAGACATGGGCGAATTTGTTAAAATTCGGTTCGTCCCGATTAGTTTTTAAAAAAAAATTTGATTTAACCCGAACCAGATCATGACGAATCATGTTAAAAAACAGGTATTTCCTGGCTGCAGAGAGCCTGTAGGGTGTTGTAGAACATTGTGCCATGCGTAAATATGCATAGGGAGCGTGGTTTGGTCTTCAAACATTGCTGTATTTTTGTATGACACGCACATGACAGCCGCCGTTCTTAGAATCGCTTCACTCTTCAATTCCATGTGCACTTACAAATGCCAACTTCACCAAATAAGTGAAGAGGGAACGCAGCCTGACCAGCTTAAAAGTACTGAGCTGCCAAGATCCCACTATAACATCAAAGAGTGCACTCTTTTTACATTGACAACAGATAATTCCATAGATTACGACAGAACCTGTTCTGTTAAAAGCGGATACATGTAGAAACCCCCCAAAAGAGTGCAGAGGGTGTCGGCAGTTATTCTGCATTGACATCACTGATCATTTTGCCCTTCATTTCATCCATCAGTGTCCGCTTTCAATCGGTCAATAATCCATCATCAGTATTGTCAAAGCCAAAATCAAACAGGAGTGGATCCAAAACAGAGATGACCAGTAAACGGGATATTTGCATGTCCTCTGTGTTCTGCATCCACTCCTGCTTTTAGCTATCAATCCTGAGGCTTTTCTTTCCTTCTGACAGTTGAAACGAAGGGGGAAACTAAACATAGTTGCAATGCCATAGAGCGATGGAGGGTGAAAACAGCATTCTGAAAATCACAGGGTGTTCCAGGGAGACAGCGGTCAGTTGGCAGCATGAGTAGGCCGCAGAGTGGCACAATGACAAATTATGGAGGTGGCAGAAACATGGTACACCACAAAGTGGCACAATGATAACAGTGTGGAGGTGGCAATAGCAGAAGCAGCAGCAGGGGGCCACAGGTGGCAGCAACATGGTGACAGCAACAGGAAAAGCCACAGAGTGGCACAATAATATAGTGTGGAGGTGGCGTCAGCAGCAGCAGCAGGAGCCCACAAAGCCCACAGCAGAGGAGGCCACATTGTGGCACAATGATGAAGATTGAAATTAATTCGAAATATTCAATTTAAATTTCAATTTGTAGATTTGAGATGCCACATGCATAAAACATTACAGTTTTCCTGAAAATATCAGGTCTTTGCCAAAAAAGAACTGCAAAGGTGGCACCAGCAGCAGCATCTGCAGCATGCGGTCAAGGGTGTGGAGGTGGTGTCAGCAGCAGCAGGAGCCCGCAGAGTGGCACAATGATATAGTGTGGAGGTGGCATCAGCAGCAGCAAGAGCCCGCAGTGGCACAATGATATAGTGTGAAGGTGGCATCAACAGCAGCAGGAGCCCACAGAGTGGCACAATGATATAGTGTGAAGGTGGCATAAGCAGCAGGAGCCCGCAGAGTGGAACAATGATATAGTGTGGAGGTGGCAGCAGCAGCAGGAGCCCACAGAGTGGCACAATGATATAGTGTGAAGGTGGCATCAGCAGCAGCAGGAGCCCGGAGAGTGGCACAATGATATAGTGTGGAGGTGGCATCAGCAGGAGTCCACAGAGTGGCACAATGATATAGTGTGAAGGTGGTGGCAGCAGCAGCAGGAGACAACAGAGTGGCACAATGATATAGTGTGAAGCTAGCATCAGCAGCAGGAGCCCACAGAGTGGCACAATGATATAGTGTGGAGGTGGCGTCAGCAGCAGCAGGAGCCCGCAGGGTGGCACAATGATATAGTGTGGAGGTGGCATCAGCAGCAGCAGGAGCCCACAGAGTGGCACAATTATATAGTGTGAAGGTGGCATCAGCAGGAGCCCGGAGAGTGGCACTATGATATAGTGTGGAGGTGGAGTCAGCAGCAGCAGGAGCCTGCAGGGTGGCACAATGTTATAGTGTGGAGGTGGCATCAGCAGAAGCCCGCAGAGTGGCACAATTATATAGTATGAAGGTGGCATCAGCAGCAGCAGGAACCCACAGAGTGGCACCATGATATAGTGTGGAGGTGGCGGACAATTTCAGTCCCGTGTAAAGATGATAGGAGGCAGATGGAGAAACTGGCAGCAGATGTGTGGCATCAGGCAGGTGGCAGCATCAGAATAGTGGCTGAGGCAGGTAGTTAGAACCCAGACTTATTTCTCAACTTTTGGAGGAGGCGTCATGGCTGATCTAATCTGATGCATTAGGCATTGTTGAGTTGAAATCCTGGCCGATCCAAGACTGATTCATCTTGACAAAGGTCAGTCTCTTCACATTATGGGTGGACAAACGGGTTCTCCTCGGGGTAACGATCGCCCACGCCGCACTGAACACCTGCACTGATGCCACACTACTGGCCGGGCAGGACAGCTTCTCTTTGCAAGTTGCTGCCACGAATCAAGTTTGGCTGCCCAGTAATCCATGGGAGCCTCTGTCCAAGTAGGGCTGCTGCAGGGCCTGCTCCATGTCCTGCTGCTGGAGGCTACCCTCTTCAATAGGCGGGTGAAGGAAATTGCTCATTAAGGAGTCCAGACTTAAGTTGCTGCTGATGGAAGTGCTACTGCTCCTACCCCCCTGCTCCCCACAGCAGCCGTGGCAGTAGTACGTGAGCGATGACTGCCAGGAATTCCCCAGTCAGACCTGACAGATGATGGACATAGGCAGCGGCCAACTGAGTGCACAGTATTTCTCTATAGTATGTCTGTTGTCCCTCTCAGCAGCTGGAAAAAAGTCGCCCATTTATTACCGGTAGCGAGGGTCCAAGAGGGTGGAGAGCCAAAAGTTATTCCTATGGCGGATGTTGACTATTCGGCTGTCACTAGCAGCAGCATGCTGCGGGCCATCTGCCCAAGTGACTCTGAGGGAGTCCCGGCCTCCATCTCCACTGTATACTGCCACGGTGCTTCTGGGTCATCTGCCTGGTCTTCTACCTCCTCTGGATGCTCCAGCTCCTCCTCTCCTGTCACCTGAGTAGAAAAACCACAAATTGCACCAGACTCTGCTTGTGCTCCAACGTCCTCCTCCTCCAGTTCAGCCCCCACCGGACTCATGTGGCCATAAGACTCCACTTCTCCAGTGCCCTGACCAGACAGATTTTGCAGCATGAGTTCCAGGACATGAAGCAGTGGAATGACGTTATTAATCTCAAAGGCCTGGCGACTGACAAATAACATGGCCTCTTCAAAGGGCCTGATCAAACGGCACGTTTCATGCATAAGCTGACAGTGGCTGATATCAAAGTTACACAGAGGAGTACTCTGGTCCGCTTGCATCATCAAAAAATCACTGATGGCTTTACTCTGTTCATACAGGTGGTCTAACATATGGAGGTTGGTATTCCAATGGGTGGAAACATCGCATATCAGATTATTTTGGGGTAGGCCGTTCTGACACTGCTTGGCTATTTTTCAAATGTCTTTCAGATGGGTGAAAGACTTCAGGAACTTGTTGACAACCAGATTGAACACGTGCGCCATGCAGGGCACATGGATGCAGAAACATCCCTCCTCGTACCAGGTGTAGAACTGCGTGACACCGCTGTGCCCTGCACGTGTGGTATGATGGAGCAGCACTTGTGGAGGCTCAGGTGGTGGTGGAGAACAAGGAGGAGGCGGACACGTGGAGGAGAAAGCGCCGTCTCTTGTGGAAGTTGTTGGTGTGGCTGGGCAGGAAGCACATTCACCCAGTGGGGCTGTAAAGGACATGTATTGGCCCTGAACATGGTTACAGCTCCACATGTCCGCGCTGCTGTGCACCTTGGAAGAAACTGAAAAGCTCAAGGACTGGCCCACCTTCTGTTGTACATATTGGTGAAGGGCTGGCACTGCCTTTTTGGAAAAAAAATTGCGGCTTGGAACTCTCCATCTCGGTTCGGCACAAGCCGTTAGTTCTCTGAAGGGTGCAGAGTCCACGACTTGCAAAGGGAGGGACTGCAGTACCAACAACTTGGACAAGAGTAAGGTCAGCTTCTGCACCTTAGGTTGGCTGGACGCATAGAGTTGTCTCTTTGTAATCGCCTCGCTCAACGACTGCTGGCACCATGCATAGAGAGGAGCAGGAGCATCTGGACTGGGAGATGATGTCAAAGACAAACAGCTGTCTTCGGCAGAGGTGCTAGAGCCTTGACTTGCCACTAGGTGCTGCTTCTGTTGCTGCGCCTGCAGGATGGACCACATATGACACCCGTTTCTCCCAGGCCATTGGATGGTGACGCTGCATGTGTTGGCGCAGGGCCGTGGTGCCAATGTTAGCTCCCTGGCCACGCTTCATTTTTTGCCCGCAGATACGACATATACCCAGGGCCGGTTCTACACAAAGTGGGGCCATGGGCAAAACTAAAAGTGGGGCCCAAAAATAAAACTATTTTATGACCAGTCACAGTAAGCAAGAGGCTCCATTTAGTATGGTAAAACAAACTGTAATAAGGGCAAATTTTATAAGAGATAGATAAGAGGAAGATTGATGGGCAGCGTGGTGGCTGAGTGGTTAGCACTACAGCCTTGCAGCGCTGGTCAACATGTGGAAAGAGTTTGTATGTTCTCTGTGTTTGCGTGGGTTTCCTCCGGGTCCTCTGGTTTCCTCCCACACAAAAAATTACTGGTAGGTTGAATAGATTGTGAGCCCCACTGGGGACAGGGACTGATCTGGCAAGCTCTGAAGATAAATATGAAAGATGATAGAGATTTCTCGATGCAGAACTTTAAAGTAAATTATATATAAAGTAGATAGATATGAGAGATAAATACGGTAAAAGACAAATAGAAGCTTGATTAGTAAATAGAGAGAGAAAAAGCGAGATATATAGATGGTCAGATTATAGGAGATAGATAACTAGACAGATAGATGATAAGCATCTTTACCCGGGAATTCAACCGAGGGGTATTAACCCTATCACCGCCCAGCATTTCTGGATATTTTGTTGCGTTATTGACAGAGCAATTTTTACAATTTTGACATTAAAAATTAAATCGAAATTACAGCAAAAAGAATTAAAGTAAACCCAACAAACCACATATTTCCTGAAAGCAGACACTTGCCCCATTTTCAAAATTGCATTAAAGAGTTTATAGGCATAGGCACCTTCATGCAGTTTTGATTCAAACAAACATTGTATAAAAAATACTTAAAATTTGAGTTTGGCAAAAAATGTGGTCCAAACAGAAAATATTTACCTTCACATCTCCTAAATCTAATAGATGGACATGTGTAGAATTCACTATGTCCCATATTGATATGTTCACATAAATCCACATAATATCACCAAAACTGTAATAACTAGATATCTGCTTTTCAGCTACAAATTTTAAGACAGTCACAACCTGCAAAATATAGCAATAAAACATAATAAAAAGTAAAGATGTCTAAATAAAACCTATATAATTTTGAAAGCAGACAACCAGGCGATGCATTTGGCAATTAACATTTAAAATTTCCTCTAAAATATGTACAAATCCAGAATACTTATAAAAAGAAAATATACTTTCCTAAAACAGTAAGATGTGAGGAGATCATACATACCCCACATGTGTATATTCACCAAAATATGCAGCAAAGGGAACATTAAATCCACAGGGGATAGCAAACAATTTTTGCAGAAAATTGCACTGAGCTTCGCACAGATGTATCATTGTATGCTCCCTTACACAATGGTAACCCAAATAAATAACTATATATCCATAAACCAAGCTAAAGAGATAATAAAGGCACTTTTAGATGTGCGCCATTGTACTATCCGCACAATAACAGAGCCCTTCACGCTTCATAAGAATTTGAGTGCGAGCGTCATAACGTAGGTGTAAATAATGGAGTATGGTGTGAAATAAAAATTTTATTCCATAACATGTGTTTGTTTTTGGTGTTACAAATAGCTTTATGGACATGTTCTGGGTTGCGGTGTTAATATATAATAGTGACATTAGGCAAAGAGGATCGAATGTTCATCGTATCAGTCACGAAATAAAAGGCAATAAGAGAGAAAGTGTGTTCTTAGCTAGTTCTGCATAGAGAAGAGTTAAAAAATGAATTTTGGTTGATTTTATCTCTTCTTAAAATGTAGTAACATATAAAGTGAATATTTGCCCACTTTGCCTACCCATAACGCTTGCCCAGCATATACCAACATTTGGCCCCTCTGGTGTCTTTACAAAAAACTGCCACACCACCGAGGTGGTAATTTTACTGCCAATACTCTGCACTGAGCGACAACTACCGCTGCTGCCTCGCTGAGCCCCTGTGCCCCCGCTTACTTGGACCTGCGAATCAGGATTTGTACCCCGCAGACATTTGGCTTCCGTCCTCGCACTGCTGCCACCCTGCTGACTCACGGCCACCGTAGCAACTTGCTGCCTGCTCCGCTGTCTGACATGGAAGCTGACACTCTCTTTGCCCGACGATGATGCTGCTACAACCAGCTCCCAAGTGCGATTGGCTACATCATCGTCAATTTGCGTTTACTGGTCACTGCTTTTCTTCTCACCGGTGTCAGTATGCACAGCATGCCTTCTGCAGGAAGAACCGGAAGTCTGCCCCAACTCTTCACTGCCAAGCAGCTGCTGACTGTACTCAAACACTTCGTCCTTCGCTGATTAGTGGCACTGAGCCCAGACCACCTAGTAGCTCTCTGGCTGCAGGAAAGGAACATGACAGAGGCTGGTTGAGGACAGGTGAGGGCTGCTGACCTGCTCCTGGGCCATACCAACTAATTGTTGTATCTGAGGATCCCACCTACTCTTGGCTGGGGTTGTGAGATGTTATATTTGAGGAATTGGATGACCTAGTCAACCATTCAACAACCTTTGGGTCAACACACTGCCGCTAGATGACAACGGCAGTTCTGGCCTCACAGAGTCACACCTGCTGCGACGTCCCCTTACTGTGCTGCGACCTCTGCCTGCTCCACCTGCCACCTTTCTGTCTGACATAGTGGTTTATAAACTAAGTGGATTTTACACGTAAATCTGGCTCTAAACTATAGCCACAAAAAGATATGGGAATTTCGTATACGATACCCACAACTGACTCTGTAATTTCAGCGAAAATCACTGTATGAACTACGTGGATTTGACAAGTAAATCTGGCTCTAAACTATAGCCACAAAAAGATATGGGAATTTGCGTTATACAGATAACCCACAACTGACTCTGTAATTTCAGCGAAAATCACTGTATGAACTACGTGGATTTGACAAGTAAATCTGGCTCTAAACTATAGCCCCAAAAAGGTATGGGAATTTGTGTTATACAGATACCCCACAACTGACACTCTGTAATTACAGCGAAAATCACTGTATAAACTACGTAGATTTTACACGTAAATCTGGTGCTAAACTATAACAACAAAAAAGTATAGGGAATATGCGTTATACAGATATCCCACAACTGACACCCAGTGAGGGGCCCACAAATCACTACTACTACTACTGCAGATGCATGAATGTGAAACTGATTTCTTCCTATTTGATTTTGTCACTAAATAGAACTGCTATTTGGGGTATACAGATCCCCCTTAAAGAACATCCAGGGATTGGAGCAGGAATCGCTACTGCCCAGTACAGTAGCAGCAGCTAGACACTACAGACAGCACATGCAGTATAAAATGCCGGGATTGCAAATGGCCAACAGTTTTTATAGGGCTGTGAGCCTGTATGACATCACATAAGCCTGCCGGTCGCTGATTGACTTACAGGTCTGCGGATGTCATCGGGGGTGTTCCTTTCTACTTCCCAGAGTTCTTTGCCCCATGTAACGCATTGTGAACGCGCCCATTTAGCTGAATCTGTTCCCGCAGATCAGCGTTATTTCGGCTTCGTGACAAATCTAATTTTTTGTGAAATTCGTATTGAATTCCACTTAGTTAGAATCGATTCGCCCATCTCTAGTCAGGTCTATAAAATAGGCTTGTGTCCTGAAGGCCATTTTAGGCTGTGTGCTGTGTGTTAAAGGACCCCTGTCATCACGTCTCTGTCACTATATCTGTCACCACTACCTGTTGGAGCAGCTCACAAGGATTCCATCCCAGCCTCTTTCTAGTCAATTCATACATTAATCATTCTAAAATCATCTTTTCTTTATTTTTTAAATGAGGCTGGTCACATGGTCAGAGGCAGTGACCCCTCCCCTCTCCTCCCCCTGCTCATGTCTTTGTGTAATCTATAGTAGAGCATTGTTGGTGTCTGTCCTTTATCTGCTGACATGCTCTATCTCCTAATACACATGTGTGAAATACAGACATCAGCTACACATGAATCTGACATGTACTGCTGCGCACTTTTATAAAACACTGGACTATACCTATGCATTTTGAACAAGGTGGTTCTTATTCATAGTTTAAAAAAACACCAGACAGAAATTACAGATACAAAACATATGTGAAAACTCAAATGGACAGAGTAAAAGAGACAATTATTATTATGGAGATTGGTATTATGGAGAGGATTATTATTATGGAGATGATTAATATGGAGATTGTAATGGAGGTTGCACTGGTTTCGGACGCCATCTTGACTACTGTCCGCCATCTTAGATACAGCGGCCATGTTCCCTGACCATTGTCAAGTTAATATCATCATTCAAACTTCATTTTATGTAACCTGTTTGCTTGCCTGTCAGCTAATACCCTTTGACATTTAATGAGAAGCCAGTCTGTCCTTGATTATATTATGATTCTGGAGCCCACTTATCTTATTCTTCTCAGCATTAGTATAAACAATATCTGTGTACAAGGTCTCTGAGAACTGAGCACAATTAATTAATTGTTTTTCCCAGAATGTGCTGATGACCAATAGTTTTGGAGAATACTATTCACGCCCCTTTGATGACTCTTCTGTCTGTTATATATTATGCATTTTGATTATTAAAGGGGAGAAGATCTTGACTAAGAGATTGATGTGTGTCTTGGTCTTTATGTTCAATCATGGGTTAATTAGGACTCACCTTACAAAAGTCAAGAGGGCTGTTGGGGCCCTGCATAAAATATCCCTAACAGAGATGATTATTATGATGGAGATGATTTATTATTATTAAGATTATAAGTTTAAGCATATAATACAGTTAAATTTAATGAAAAAAATGTATAAGACAAAAAATAAGGGGTTATTCAAAAATGTGGAAGTGATGTCTGTGATCAGTCCATATTGTATCACGTACGTTTCATGTATCCAAAAAGCTGATGGGTTTCTAATCTACTTCTTGCCCCACCCAGTTGATGGCCTAGAAACAGTTGTAGAAAAATACAAACACTCTGCATACGGATGTCATGTATGCGCTGTCCATTTTTATTTTGGATCCATAAACTTCTATGGATGTACATGGTTTGCATGTGAGACAAAATAATGCACACTGCATGATTTTTCTCATGTACATGTAAACAGACCCATAAGAAACAGTGGGTCTGTTTGCCATCCGCAAAAATAAGGATAGCATACGGATATCAAAAGCGCCCATCTAAATGAGCCCTAAATTATACTATTTAGTATACATTTTTATAGTAACATTACTAGGACAAACTTTACAACACATATACTACACAGTCATAAAGCACTAAAAGCTCTCCTGGCAAAACTGGCACTTGTGATCGTTACATATCAGATGTGTTTCAATGGAAATGCAGATGCTATCAGGCTGAGCCCCACCCCCAGACCTTTGCATTGGATTTCTGAATGCAAAGTAAACACTCCATGTGACCGCACCCTAAACATTCAGGTAATACTTTTTTCTTTTCATGAAAGTTTCATATCGGTATCGAGTACCGCAATACTTTTCTGGGTATCGCATTCAAAATTCTGGTATCGTTGCAACTTTATGTTGGACTAATAGTGTGAATAACTCCGAACACAATATGCTAATAAATATTTAAAAACACTGTTGAGGTACTGTTCACACATAATGTGGATACTCCCCAAACATAGTTTGGGTGCAAGTAACTTACCGTTTATATTTTCAATCAAGGTGAACACGGCACTTCCTTAAAATATTTCTTCTTTGTAAATCTGGCTCTAAACTATAGCCACAAAAAGATATGGGAATTTGCGTTATACAGATAACCCACAACTGACTCTGTAATTTCAGCGAAAATCACTGTATGAACTACGTGGATTTGACAAGTAAATCTGGCTCTAAACTATAGCCAAAAAAAAAAAAAAAGAGATTTATTCCTTTGTTTACTAATACAATTTACTAATACAAATTAGTCATAAGGTATTTTTACTAGGATTATTGGGCTGGTGGTTAATCTCGGCGCTGTTGAGGGGGCCCAGTCCTTACCCGGAGGTGGGGAGATGTAATGTTGTATCTGTAGTTGGATCTTGTGGGGAACAATTTTTAGAGGAAACATGTAAATTGTAGTTGTTCATTTAGTCCCCTTGGTGTCACTGTCCCCAGTCTGTAGATCCACTTGGCCTCTACTTGCAGAATCCTCTTGTTCCAGTCCCCTCCTCTCTCAGGGTATGGTATTATGTCAATACCCACAAACTGTATTTGTTTAGGGTCCCCCCCATGAATCTGATGCATATGTCTGGCTATTGGTGTGTCTCTGTCATGCCTTATGTCCCCTAGATGGTCACCAACTCTTCTCCTAAACTCCCTATAAGTTTTTCCAACGTACTCAAGTCCGCAGTTACATGTTGCCTTGTAAATCACACCCTTCGATCGGCAGTTGATGAAGCCACGTATATCAAAGGTTCTACCAATTACATTACTGTAAAAAGTTTTGGTGGTTTTGATGTAGGGGCAAGCGACACAGTTTCTCCCACACTTAAAACAACCTTTAGGACAACGATTAAGCCATGACCCCTCTGGTTTCGCAGGAGAGAAATGGCTATGGACAATCCTGTCTTTTATGGATCGTCCTCTCCTGAAGGTGATTAACGGTCTGGGGCCAACCATTCCCTTAATGTCCTCATCTAGCATTAGTATTGGCCAGTGTTGTTCAAGTATGGCTCTCGCCTCGTTTGCTCCATTGTCAAAGGTGGTAACTAGTCGGGACAATGTTGCAGACCCCTCATTGTTTTTGGTGGTGCTCACAAATAGTTCTATACGTCACAATACGTAGTGGTGAATCGCATGTATCGTAGTATTTCACACAACCCTATATAATCAATACAAACATTACAATATTCATAACAAGAAACACAACCCTATATAATCAATACAAACATTACAATATTCATAACAAGTAGAAAACATTAATGACAGATAATAAGTCTGTAAATAACAGCTAACATTTATAGTATTCGTTGTTATAGGACCTGGAAACGAAAAACCTTGAGTACAGGTGCAATCAATGACAGATAATAAGTCTGTAAATAACAGCTAACATTTATAGTATTCGTTGTTATAGGACCTGGAAACGTAAAACCTTGAGTACAGGTGCAATCAACTTGGTAATGATGTTTCAAGCTCTTAGTAAACATGCAAAAGTTAACAACAAGTTGATTGCACCTGTACTCAAGGTTTTACGTTTCCAGGTCCTTAACAACGAATACTATAAATTGTTAGCTGTTATTTACAGACTTATTATCTGTCATTAATGTTTTCTTCTTGTTTGATATTGTAATGTTTGTATTGATTATATAGGGTTTATGAATAACTACGATACATGCGATTCACCACTACGTATTGTGACGTAATGATTAACACACCACCCCCCTATTTTTTTGATTGGTGGATTTTCCTTTATATTCTAAACACACTGTGTATTTACATGCTATGACTAAGAGCTGTAATAGCTCGAAACGCGTCAGCTGTAACTTTGTTCTACCATCATGGTTTTAATCTTTGATACCAATAAAGAAGAAATATTTTAAGGAAGTGCCGTGTTCACCTTGATTGAAAAATATAACGTTAAGTTTACTTGCACCCAAACTATGTTGGGGAGTATCCACATTATGTGTGAACATACCTCAACAGTTTTTTAAATATTTCATTAGCATATTGTGTTCCGGTAGTTATTCCACGTATTAGTCCAACATAAAGTTGCAACGATACCAGAATTTTGAATGCGATACCCAGAAAAGTATTGCGGTAACTCGATACCGATATGAAACTTTCAAGAAAAGAAAAAAAGTATTATCTGAAATGTTTAGGGTGCGGTCACATGGAGTGTTTCCTTTGCAATTCATAGCAATGCAAAGGTCTGGGTGTGGGCTCAGCCTGATAGCATCTATCGCATTTTCCATTGAAAACACATCGATATGTTAACGATCACAAGTGCCAGTTTTGCCAGGAGACTTTTAGTGCTTTATGACTGTGTGATTATATGTGTGGTGTAAGTTGTCCTAGTAATGTTACTATAAAAATGTATACTAAATAGTATAATTTAGGGCTCATTTAGATGGGGCGCTTTTGATATCCTATGCTATCCCTTATTTTTGGCGGATGGCAAACAACCCCCACTGTTTCTTATGGGTCTGTTTACATGTACATGAGAAAATCATGCATTGTGCATTTTTGGTCTCACATGCAACCATGTACATCCATAGAATTTTATGGATCCAAAATAAAAATGGTCTGCGCATACATGACATCCGTATGCAGAGTGTTTGTATTTTTCTACAACTGTTTCTAGGGGCCATCAACGGGTGGGGCAAGAAGTAGATTAGAAACCCATCATTTTTGGATACATGAAACGTACGTGATACAATATGGACTGATCACAGACATCACTTCCACATTTTTTGAATAACCCCTTATTTTTTTGTCTTATCCATTTTTTTTTCATTAAATTTAACTGTATTATATGCTTAAACTTATAATCTTAATATAATAAATCATCTCCTCATATATCATCTCTGTTAGGGATATTTTATGCAGGGCCCCAACAGCCCTCTTGACTTTTGTAAGGTGAGTCCTAATTAACCCATGATTGAACATAAAGACCAAGACACACATCATCTCTTAGTCAGATCTTCTCCCCTTTAATAATCAAAATGCATCATATATAACAGACAGAAGAGTCATCAAAGGGGCGTGAATGTATTCTCCAAAACTATTGGTCATCAGCACATTCTGGGAAAAACAATTAATTAATTGTGCTCAGTTCTCAAGACCTTGTACCAAGATATTGTTTAACTAATGCTGAGAAGAATAAATAAGTGGGGCTCCAGAATCATAATATAATCAGGACAACTGGCTTCTCATTAAATGTCAAAGGGTATTAGCTGACAGGCAAGCAAACAGGTTACATAAATGAAGTTTGAATGATGATATTAACTTGACAATGGTCAGGGAACATGGCCGCTGTATCTAAGATGGGACAGTAGTCAAGATGGCGTCCGAAACCATGAACCCTCCGTTACAATCTCCATTTAGTCATCTCCATAATAATAATCCTCTCCATAATACCATCTCCATAATAATAATTGTCTCTTTTACTCTGTCCAAAATTTATCAGCATGGCTGTGAACTAAAACTTATATTTTATTAGATATACCTTAAATAATACAAAGGTCACAGGTTGTGATTTTCTAAAACAACAACAACAATCCGTACTATAGACGCCGACCTAGGCGCCTATACTGATCACCACAACCCCCAACGTGTTGGATCAAACAATGGGGATACCACGTACCTTGCAAATCACGGTGCCATGCACCATACCATCCAAAAAATACCTTGCAAAGAGGAAATAAAAGATGTTCTTACCACAACTGGTATTGGTCTGTAGTTGTGTCCAGTGTCAGCTGTGCTTTTTCCAAAGTACGTGTATTGACGGGAGCATTAAGATGGTAAAGGACATACCTGTTATGTTAGATCCAAAAACCGTCACGAACTTAACAAGGCTACACACTGTCCCTGTCCCAGTGTGTGATGAGCTCCCGGCCCTGACAAGGCAGTCCCAATAACTTGCCCTAGTTTAAAAAAAAAAACACCTGCATTCCCCTTCCCTGACGCGTTTGCTTCCTGCTGTAGGTTCTTCAGAGGGATTTGCGGTGGAATCAATAAACATGGGGCCGTCCAATGTAGAAGCATCCCTTGGGTGTAGTAAATAGTCTGATAAACCCATGTAGGGTCATCTACTGGGTCCCTGGTGTGGAGCCCCCAGGCGTTGATCCCTATCTGATGGTGTAGGGATAACGTCCCCATCAACTGACGGATAATATATACACTCCTTAGTCCATCCCCCTGTGGTCACTCACCGAATCGGGGATCCTATCACCACATGTCCGTCTGTGGTGCCAGCTGCGTTCTGTATTACCACACCGAGCTGCCCTCACATGCCCGGCGGAACTCCGGTCACACCCTCCTCGGTGGGATAGCCATCATCCTCTCCTCACTCTCGCAAAGGGATACCCAAAGGCCAATATCATCTCGCATGCGAGAAACTGTAGTGACAACAGGAATACAGTAAGCAACGGGTGACCTTAGGAAACGGTTCAGGGAAAGGGGATACCCGGACAGGGTACTCTCCGCTCCGCTTACCAACACTCCTCACGGTTTATCAAACGAACTATTTGTGAGCACCACTAAAAACAATGAGGGGTCTGCAACATGTCCCGCTAGTCACCTTTGACAATGGAGCAACGAGCGAGAGCCATACTCTGAACAACACTGGCCACTACTAATGCTAGATGAGGACATTAAGGGAATGGTTGTGCCCCAGACCGTTAATCACTTCAGGAGAGGACATCCATAAAGACAGGATTGTCCATCCATCTGCCTATTTCTCTCCTGCCGAAACCAGAGGGGTCATGGCTTAATCGTTGTCCTAAGGTTGTTTTAAGTGTGGGAAAAACTGTGTCGCTTGCCCCTACATCAAAAACCCCAAACTTTTTACAGTAATGTAATTGGTAGAACCTTTTATAGTGGTCTTCATCACTGCCGATCGAAGGTGTGAGTTTACAAGGCAACGTGTAACGCGGACTTGAGTTACGTTGAAAAACCTAATAGGGAGTTTAGGAGAAGAGTTGGTGACCATCTAGGGACAATAAGGCATGACAGAGACAACAACCAATAGCCGACATATGCATCAGATTCATGGGGGGACCCTAAACAATACAGTTTGTGGGTATTGACATAATACCATACCCTGAGAGAGGAGGGGACTGGAACAAGGATTCTGCAAGTAGAGGCCAAGTGGATCTACAGACTGGGGACAGTGACCCAAGGGACTAAATGAACAACTACAATTTACATGTTTCCTCTCTAAATATGTTTCCCCACAAGATCCACACAGATACCCATTACATCCTCCCCACCCTCCGGGTAAGGACTGGGCCCCCCTCAACAGCGCCGAGATTAACCACCAGCCCATAATCCTAGTAAAATACCTTATGACTAATTTGTATTAGTAAATTGTATAGATAACAAAGGAATAAATCTCATTTTTTTTTTTTTTGTTTATTTGTTTTTTTGTTTTTTTAAAAAAGAAGGGAGAAAAAAAAAAAAAAATCACTTATTCAGACACTTGTTTGCTCAGTCGATCTGGTCGCTAATTTTTTACTAGCCATTTTAAACTGTGTAGGATCATCAGTAGAGAGCTATGCTCTCACAGATTACAGCGTCATCACTCATGACAACCACACAATTAATACACACCCGAGCGGTCATGTGACCGGATCACGTGCTGGTTGATCACATGACGGTATCATGTGACCGGAAGTTCCGCCGGCATGTGATGGCAGCTCGTGTGGTAATTACAGAACGCAGCTGGCCCACAAGACGACATGTTGTGTGGATCCCCTTGGTGAGTGATCCACAGGGGATGGACTAAGGAGGTATATATTATCCGTCAAGTTGATGGGGACAGTTATCCCTACACCATCAATAGGGATCAACGCCTGGGCTCCACACCAGGACCCAGTAATGACCTCACCCTTGGGTTTATCAACTATTTACTACACCCCACAAGGATGCTCCTCTACATGGAGGCCCCATGTTTTATTGATTCCCCGAATCCCTCTGAAGAACCTACAGCAGGAAGAAACGCGTCAGGAAGGGGAATGCAGGGTGTTTTTTTTTTTTTTTTTTCTAAACTAGGGCAAGTTATTGGGACTGCCCTTGTCAGGGCGGGAGCTATCACCCTGGGGGACAGGGACAGTTGTAGCCTTGTTACAGTTCGTGACGTTTTTGGATCTAACATCATACAGGTATGTCCTTTACCATCTTATGCTCCCGTCAATACACGTACTTTGGAAACACACACAGCTGACCACTGGACAAACAACTACATACCATACCATTGTGGTAAGAACCTCTTTTATTTCCTCTTGCAAGGTATTTTTTTGGATGGTATGGTGCATGGCACCGTGATTTGCAGGTACGTGGTATCCCCATTGTTTTGATCCACAACGTTTGGGGTTGTGGTGATCAGTATAGAGTCCCTAGGTCGGCGTCTATAGTACGATTGTTGTTGTTGTTTTTAGATTCACACCTGTGACCTTTGTATATTTTAAGGTATTCTATAAAAAATATAAGTTTTTATTTCACAGCCTGCTGATAAATTTTGAATATTGAGTGAACCAGAGGCAAAAACGTCTTTGATTTTTGGGCCATAATAATACATGCTTTGTGTTTTCTTTTTAACTCTGTCCATTTGAGTTTTCACATATGTTTTGTATCTGTATTTCTGTCTGGTGTTTTTTTTAAACTGTGACTAAGACCACCCTTGTTCAAATGCATAGGTATAGTCCAGTGTTTTATAAAAGTGCGCAGCAGTAAATGTCAGATTCATGTGTACTGTATGTCTGTATTCACACATGTGTATTAGGAGATAAGCATGTCAGCAGATAAAGTGACAGACACCAACAGGTAATGATGTTTCAAGCTCTTAGTAAACATGCAAAAGTTAACAACATTCTATCACTATAAACACGTGAACTTGGGATTTCAAATAAGGGCTTCTAATGAAGATATTTGTTTGATGTGTAACCAAATGGAAAAAAAAGATTATTGTATACAAGTGCAATCACGAAATGATACTTCCATCCCCCTGTACACATAGAGAAGTTAATAACATTCCGTGGATGCAAATGAACTAACATCTGATTAATAAAAATATGATAGATCCATTCTGAAGTTTAAACCCTGAGGTGACCTGGTACCCAACTTAAAAATCCAAAAAACTTTTCTTTGTAATAATATTTTTCTCCTATCTCCCCCCCTTGGCGGAGAGTGTACTTTTTCAAATCCATAGTAACAAAAGGAGGATGTGTCACCTTTATGTATATTTGCAAAATGTCTGGATGCTCCTGACATATTTTTCTGAAAGTTTTTTGTGCTATCCCTTAGCTCTATCCCACATGATCTGGCTATCATTGCCTTGGCCCTTCATTTATATAGGTCTAGCCCCTACTCAGAAGAACTGTGTGAATTCATCATAGATGCCACGAAATTTCTCCTTTGCCATAATTATTTTTCTTTTGATGAAACTTTTTATTTGCAGATTAGAGGTTCGCCAATGGGAGCTTGTTTTTCGCCCTCATTGGCGAACCTTTTTATGTCATGGTGGGAAGAGGAGTTCATTTACTCTCACCACAACATCTTTAAGGGGAGCATTGTCTGGTACGGGCGGTACATCGACGATATACTGATTGTATGGTCGGGTGGTGTGCCGTCCGTGCCAGACTTTGCCACATACCTCAATAACAACAATGTTAATCTTAGTTTTACTTTTAGTGTGGATCAGGTTGAAGTACCTTTTCTTGACTTACTTTTGAAGGGCTATCCGGTAGAGGGAAAAGTGGGTACTAGCCTATACAGAAAACCCTCAGCAGGAAACACAATTTTAAATGCATCCAGCAATCATCCTGTACATACCATCAAGTCTATTCCTGCAGGAGAGTTTATAAGACTTAAGAGGGCATGTACTGACGAAAAAGAGTTTCTCAAACAAGCCAATACATTAAATCACAGATTAGCCTCTAGAGATTATCCCAAATGGATGATAGATAGAGGCTTCAAAATTGCTAATAAGAAAGATTGGAACATTCTTCTATCCACTCAAAAAACATCCAAAAACCATTTTGAAAAATACAAAACAACTTTCTCCACCCAATTTAGCTCCGACTTTTCACAAATCATTATTAAGAAAAATCTACCGATTCTTTATCAAGATGACAAATTGAATGCCATCTTGAAGGATGGATGTAATTTTGTTTCAAAAAAAGGACAAACTTTAGGTGCCATTCTTTCCCTCAGCCTTTACACAAATTCACAGCCTAATAAAACCACCTGGCTTGACATCAGAGGTTTTTTTCGATGCGGCACTTCACGGTGTAATATGTGCACACATGCCAAAAGCACCGATCACTTTTTTTCCTTTGATAAAAAAGAAAAATTTCATTAACTGCGATTCCACCTATATTGTATACATCATAGAGTGCAAAAATTGTAATATTATGTATATAGGTTCCACTACTCGCAAATTGAAAACTAGAATCGCAGAAAATTTAAGGGATAGCACAAAAAACTTTCAGAAAAATATGCCAGGAGCATCCAGACATTTTGCAAATATACATAAAGGTGACACATCCTCATATCTTCATTAGAAGCCTTTATTTGAAATCCCAAGTTCACGTGTTTATAGTGATAGAATGTTGTTAACTTTTGCATGTTTACTAAGAGCTTGAAACATCATTACCGAGTTGATTGCACCTGTACTCAAGGTTTTTCGTTTCCAGGTCCTATAACAACGAATACTATAAATGTTAGCTGTTATTTACAGACTTATTATCTGTCATTAATGTTTTCTTCTTGTTATGAATATTGTAATGTTTGTATTGATTATATAGGGTTGTGTGAAATACTACGATACATGCGATTCACCACTACGTATTGTGACGTATGATTAACACACACCCCCTATTTTTTGATTGGTGGATTTTCCTTTATATTCTTAAACACACTGTGTATTTACATGCTATGACTAAGAGCTGTAATAGCTCGAAACGCGTCAGCTGTAACTTTGTTCTACCCATCATGTTTTAATCTTTGATACCAATAAAGAAGAAATATTTTAAGGAAGTGCCGTGTTCACCTTGATTGAAAACGTATACTACCACCGCAGTCCTGCGGCAACGCGAGCACACCCTAAGACGTGTCACAGACCTACACGCCATCACACTCCTCAAATGGCAGATCATTGGAAAATTATTGGAGAGGTGAGCCGCACGACATTGGTTTATTCAGAATTTTTGTAAACTTACCGTATATACTCGAGTATAAGCCGCCTGAGAATACGCCGAAAAACCACTAATTTACCTACAAAAACGGGGGGAAAGGAAAACCATTGACTCGATTATAAGCCGAGGGTGGGGAAATGGATTGGTCACCCAGACCCCCCCCACCAGTATCCAGCCTGGGCCCCCAGTAGAGTAGATACAGCACTGCCCAGGCTTTGCCCTAGGGTTTTTAGTATACAGCACTGCCCAGCTTGCCCCAGAGTCTACAGCAATCCCAGCTTGCCACCAGTTAGTATACAGCACTGCCCAGCTTGCCCCCAGTGTATACAGCCTGCCAAGCTTGCCCCACAGTAGTATAACAGCACTGCCCAGCTGCCCCCAGTTAGTATACAGCACTGCCCAGCTTGCCCAGTAGTTATTTACAGCACTGCCCAGCTTGCCCCCAGTAGTATACAGCACAGCCCAGCGGCCCCCAAGTATAGTATACAGCACAGCAACAGCTTGCCCTCCCCAAGTAAGTAGATACAGCAAAGCCAGCTTGCCCCAGTAGTAGGACAGCACAGCCAGCTTGCCCCCAGTAGTTACAGCCAAGCCCAGCTTGCACACAAGTAGTATACAGCATGCCCAGCTACCCCCAGTAGTCTACAGCACTGCCCAGCCCATGCCCCCAGTAGTATAAGCACCGCCAAGACTTGCCCCCCAGTGTATTCGCCCCAGCCCAGCCCAGCCTGCCCCCCAGAGTGTATACAGGCCCAGCCCAGCTGCCCCCGTAGAATACAGCCCAGCCCAGCATTAAAAAAAAATAATAAACTTATATAGCACCCTCGGTGGCCCCGATTCTGCAAGGCTGCTCCCCCGATGTACGCGCCCGTCCTCTGTACCCATTGCGCTTGGGCCCGCCTTGACGTTTCCCGGGCGGCGCCTAGTATGACGTCATCAGCAGCGCCCGGGGAGACGCATGGCGGCGACCAGCGCGATGATATGTAGAGGAAGCAGAAGAGGCGCCGGGAAGCAGAAGACGACATCGGGGGGGAGCAGAGTGCAGAAAGAGGACCATCGGGGGAGGGAGGGAGCCAGAAGAGGACATGGGGGGAGCAGCTCTGAGATCGGGGCCACCGGAGGAGTGGATCTATACAAGTGTATTATTTTTTAAGTATACGTTTGTGGAATCGTTATAAGCAGCGGGGAGGACGTTTTTCAGCAAATGATATTGTTAGAAACATGTAAATACTTCCCGACACAGGTGTGCTAGTAAACACCACATTGTTGGGCACATAGTATGAATACCCCCCCCCCCCGATGAATTTCTGTCGCATGAAAGCCGGCGTTAATGCGCCAAAAGTCAATCGCCGTTGCGACACAATCCTATTATAAATGCATGTCCCGGAAATCAACGTAAATGCGGCCGCCGGGACCCTTAGTAAAATAAGCCCCAATATGTTAGTAAAATGCAGAATGGAGCACACAGTGGGACATGTTGGTGAATATGTCCAGCCATCGTTGGAATGGCTAACCCATTGCTGGACACACAGATGTGGATTAAATACCAGCCCACAAGATTATAACTAACAGGTTGACCCCCTTGAAGAAGTACACAATCACAATGGGAATTGAAAATACTAAATTGAGGCCAAATCATTTTCTGTAAGTTAAACCATTCGAAATGACAAGATACAGCAAAAAAAAAGGGTAAAAAAGGGGACGGTGGTACGTACATGTACCTTCAGAACTGATGATCTTGCATCCGATGCATGTGGAGTTGCCATCATTATGCGGCAATGTGCTTCACTATTCTAGTGTTAAGCTTACCCAATTGTGAAGACAACCATAGCGCAAATGCAAGCAGAACAACAAATGACAAATCAGCGGTCTCCAACTGACGGGCCGCAGCCAAGTTGGGGTGAAGACCACGGGTATATAAAAAAAAATTTGGGAAAAAAATCCCTTGATTCCCGGCAGCTCCAGATTTTGGGAGTTGAAGGTAGAGGCATATGATGGGTCGAGGCATGTCTATGCCTCTCTTCCGTGGACCCATACTGACGCGGCCAGGCGACAGAGAGTTGGCAGGTGCGGCAGAAATTTAAAGTACACAGTGGGGGAGGGCTTGCTTTATATAATAATGGAGGGAAGACCAGGGGCAACTGCTGTAAATTTTATTAGTGAGAGAGGGGACGCTTGTGGACAGGTTTATCAGTGAAAGATAGGGCTAGCGGCTGGACAGGGTTATCAGTGAAGGGACGCCGCTGTGCTGGACATTTTATTAGTGAGTTGAAGGGCTGCTGGACCTGTTATTAGAGAGGCAGGTGCTGAAGATATTTTTTCAAGAGTAGTAGCAGCTGCATTCCCACAAGCGCCTATATTCAAGGTCAAGTTTTCCCATTTTTTTTTTTTGTGGTAAAATTAGTACCTCGGTTTCACTTGCGTATTATGTGGTATGTATATTTTTCCTTACAGGGAAAAGGCCAAAGACAAGGGGGGAAAAAAAAGGGGTGGTATTAAAAGTAGCCTTTTCTGCAGCCCCTTGTATCAAGACATATGACATTAAAGAGAAATACATAAAAAAAAGAAGGGCATCGCAGGGAAGCCAAAAAAAAATGGCACATTTATAATATGAGTTGGGGTTTAGATATGGCAACATTGCAGGGAAAAATTTTTATTTCAAGGGATCATGGCCTGCTCCCTGGGTAAAAAAAAAAAATTGGTGTGCAGCAGTCCCCAGATACAAAAAGGTTGGGGAACACGACAGAAACGACCATAGCTTGTCTCGCAATTGTTCATAAATGTGAATGCTAAGCAGACCACAGCAGGTCTTGCTTGATCGCAGGGAAGAGAGGGAAAAGGGGGAACGCGCATCACCATGGGTACTTGGCCAGGGTTGCCATCGGAAGATGGGACCAGGGAAGGGCAGGTGCTAAGACTGTTGGGTACTTGGAGGCAGGTGATAGGGCTGTTGGATACTTTTTTAAATATTTTCATTATTATTAATTTATGAGCACCATTAATTCCATGCTGCTGTAAAATCAGTAAGGGGTTCATACATTACATAAAGGGAAACTGTCAATAAGGACCCATCCCTAAAGACAGGTTACCAGAAGCACCTTAAATCTCATTGGACAGAATCCTCTGTTTGTCCTAGGGGTTTGGGATTGTTTGGCTGCATTTCAAAAAGCAACATGTGACTTGTCGGTGCTGCAGAGTGATTCAGCTCTTGTCCACACCTTTGTGCTCCTTAACAGCTTCTTCTTCCGCTCATTCACGAGCTCACAGCTGTGAGCGACATCAGGGGGGGAGGGAAGGACCGTACAGCAAGCACAAGGTGGGACCAAGAGCTGGGAGTGTTTAGCAAAGGGGACAAGTCACTTTTTTTTTTAAATGCATCCAAACCAAATCCCCACCACTGGGACTACACAGACCATAAGTTAACCACAACAATTAACTTGTAATGCAATTGCTTGAGAAAGCAGAGAGGGCATATTTGCAAAAGCAGCTGTTTAATGCGCTTTGCAACGTCTTTAGTGAAAAGTGGTCCATGGTTGACAGGTTCCATTTAAGACAACAAACAAATGCAAGTACACAATACAAACACAGTGATCCGGAGACAAGGAGCGGAGGACCCGCCCCGTGGAGGGTCACAATTGTATGGGGAGTGGGGGGGGGGGGAGTTGGAGCATGAGCTGAGGGAGCAGCAGAGCAGTTATAGTGCATTGTAAGCAATCGTGAGAAAGGTGGGTTTTGCAGGTATGTTTGAAGGTTGGAACGTAGGGGACAGTCAGACACATTTGGTAGTTTAGAGTGTTCGGAGTAGGGAGATGCCACAGGAGAAGTCCTGGACGTGGTTGTAAGAAGAGTGGATGGTAAAGCGTGATGCTAAAGTCCGTGATGAATGGAGATTAAGTGTGGGCGGTGTGGTGGTATTGGCTGATGAGTCAGGATATAGGATTTTACATTGAATGTGTTGTTTCAATGGGTAGCCAGTGGAGGGAGAGAGACTGGCAGCAGAGGGAGAATCAGGAGACAGATGGAGTTAGCGGGCAGCAGAGCTAGTTGGATTGGAGAGGCGGTTAGAAAGTTACTTGGGAGATACCAGAGGAAGAATGTTGCAAAATTCCAGAGGAAGATGATAAGGGCATGGATTAGTAATTTTGTAGAATCTGGATTGAGGAAGGGTTCAGATGACGATATGTCTGAATGATGCAGCGAAGGTTGATAGTAAGGGCCCTGTAGGTGAGGTTTGAAGGGTAAGGCAGAGTCCAGGAGGACTCCAAGACAGTGGGACTTTAAGGACCAAGGAGTAGGGAGCGTGTGGAGCCCATGAATTATGAAAGGTAAGTCTGTTGGGAGGGAGTGTAAAGTGGAGGAAAATTAAGTGTAAGAAAACTGGAAGAGGAAAAGGAGGATGGACACTCTGGAATTCTGGCTAGAATAGAGGAGTATATCGGACCAGAAATACTAAGATTCTGTGTTGTCATTGCCATAGGAATGGTATTGGAACGCCATGGTACCTTAATTAGGAATCCAAGGCCAGAGAGTAGGAGGTGAAGAGTAGGGGTCCAAAAACAGAACATTGAGGGGGACGCCAACAGAGAGGGGCGAGGTTAAAGAGGTGGTGTGAGTGATAGACACTGAACGTCGGTGAAAGGTATGAGGGGATCTAAGAGGAAGGCGCCCCGGTCAGTGATACCAAGAGAACATAGCGTCTGCAGAAGGAGAGACTAGGTGACAGTGTCAGGCCAGATGCAGATCAAGGAGGGGACAACAGAGTTTTGATGTTTTGCCTTGGCTGACAAAATTGGCACGGTGCCCAGTATAAGTTGGAGTGATTGTAGTTTGTGAAGAATTAGTTGGGCCAAAGTAGGAGATGTTTAGGTGGAAATCTTGTTCTAGGAGAGTCGAAGCAAATAGAAGTAGGAATGAAATAGGGCGATAGTTCAGTGGATTGCATGGAGGGGCAGGCAGGTGTTCTTTTAGGACAAAGGCGGACCGCGGCCAAACGAGGGGTCTAAGATCTCTAGCATCAGCTGAAAAATCCCTCGCCAGGACTCCCAGCGCTGGGCTGGGAAATCAGGAGAAGAGCTGGAGAAGACAAAAAAGGCCTAAAGAGGAAATATTCAGGTGGATAATTTGTCGTTTCAAGGTGGGAACACCATGGAGCAGCTTCAAAGCATGGTGAAGTAGTACTTTTATCATGGGGGACCTCAATTACCCAGAGATGACTGGCGGGGCAGAAAGAACCTGCCGGTCCTTCAAAGGTATAGCCGGATTTTGTCGACAACAAAAAGACAATTACTGGTCGAAAACTAGTCGGAGCCAACAAGAGGGGGTGGGGGGCACCTGCTGGACCTTATCCTAAACAACAGAGCTGAAGGGTACTAGTGATTCATATATCATTGATTTTGTATTACCGCTTACTAAGAGAGCTAGAGGAGCAGCAACAAAACACTAAAGGTCAGGATGGCCAATTTCAGCAAACTAAGGAAAAGACCTATAGAAACACCTGGAACAATGTTCTCAAAGACAAAAGCCCACCAAAAAATGGGACTTTCACAAATATCTTAAAAAAAAAGGACCTGTGAGAAACACATGCAGATAAGAATATGGGAAAAAAGCATTAACTATAAGAGGAACAAGAAAAAAGCCAATGTCGCTAACAAGGTCTTGTAAGGAGAACAAAAAAAAAAAAAATTACGTAAGAAAGATAGGAGTTTAAGCGTAATAAAACGTGAAGGTAGTATGAGCATTACAAGTATTATAGAGAGAAGAGAAACAATACAATCCCGAAACAAGCAGATAAAGGCCGCAAACATAGAGAAAGCGAATTATTGCCAAAAGCAGTCTCAAATTATTTTTTCAAGTATAATCAATGATAAGAAACTACAAAACAGAGAGTGTGGGTCCTGAGGAGTAACATAGTGGAAGGAGATGAGGAAAAGGGCAAATCTGCTGAATATTGCCTTTTCAACTGTCTGTTGTACCCAGGGAAAATCCCCTGGTGGAAGACCACAATGAGAAGGAGTGGTAAATTCTCTTGGACTGTCAACAGTTTTAACCCAGGAAGAGGTATGGTGTGCCTCCCCCCAACCACTAAGTTTAAATAAATCAACAGGGCCAGATGGCATACACCCCCCAGGTTTACATGAACTATGTAGGTGATAGATAGACAGACAGTTATTTTTAATATTTGACAGATTCCTGAGGACTGCTAATGTTCCACAGGACTGGCGCAAATCAAATGTGGGGTACCCAATATACAAAAAAAGGAATACAAAAAGTGATCTGGAAAATACAGGACCTGTGAGAAATACAGTGGAGGGGAAAAATATTTGAGGGGTTTTTGTTAGAGATACTATCCTGGAGAATCCTCTGTTAGATGATGTTTAAGGAGGGATCGCACTCAGGTTTCGGACGCCATCTGCGTACTGTCAGCCATTTAGATCACAGCGGCCCAAGTTAGTATGACCAGGTTACCCAAGCAGGAGCCAAAGAAGAAATATTTTAAGGAAGTGCCGTGTTCACCTTGATTGAAAACGTACTACTACACCTGCAGTCCTAGCAGGCAACGCGAGCACACCCTAAGACGTGTCAGACCTACACGCCATCACACTCCTCAAATGGCAGATCATTGGAAATTATTGGAGAGGTGAGCCGCACGACATTTGTTTATTCACATTGTAAACTTACCGTATATACTCGAGTATAAGCCGACCTGAGTATAAGCCGAGACCCCTAATTTTACTACCAAAAACTGGGAAAACCTATTGACTCGATTATAAGCCGAGGGTGAGAAATGGATTGGTCACAGACCCGCCCCAGTATATAGCCAGCCCCCTATAGTATACAGCCTGTCCCAGTAGTATACAGCACTGCCCAGCTTGCCCCCAGTAGTATACAGCACTGCCCAGCTTGCCCCCAGTAGTATACAGCACTGCCCAGCTTGCCCCCAGTAGTATACAGCACAGCCCAGCCTGCCCCCAGTAGTATACAGCCCAGCCTGCCCCCAGTAGTATACAGCCCAGCCCAGCCTGCCCCCAGTAGTATACAGCCCAGCCCAGCATTAAAAAAAATAATAAACTTATATACTCACCCTCCGGTGGCCCCGATCTGCAGCGCTGCTCCCCCGATGTCCGCGCCCGTCGTCTGTACATTGCGCTGGGCGCCGCCATTGCTGTTTCCCGGGCGGCTCGGACCAAATAGCAATGAGACAGGCACTACCAGTATAGATAAGCAAGATATAGTCCACGTATCCCAAATATACACTATGTCACCAAAATAGAAAAAAGGGAGGATACGTATATTGGACTGAAATAAATGTACAAACTTTATTAATACAATTACATATACAAATCACAACAAGACCACATGAATATAAAAACACTAAAACCTGCACCGATATGGGTGCACAGAACCTCCCAGGACCAAAGTGTCCTGGGCTCCCTGATCCGACTGGCCAATAAACATATAAAATATGCAATGTAAAGCAGTAGTCGCTAGATATAACTAAGCAAGTGATAGGCTGTAAACAAACACGTATGATTAAAGTGATGAGTGCAAGACATGTGCAAAGAAAACAGCCTAATCTGCTGACTGCCTGAAAGCCCAGCATATACAATACCTAATAAGTCCACATGGCAAAGTGAGAAAGGGCAAAAAGGCACGGCCAGACTGGGGGGAGAAGGGAGCGAACCCCACGCGTATCGTCACCCGCTCCGGTGACTTCCTCAGGGACATACCCCTGAGGAAGTCACCGGAGTGGGTGACGATTTATCAAATGGCCAGTTCACACCGCTATCATTTATCTGTTTTTTTCATCATTTTTTGTTAGCCAAAGCCAGGGCAGGTCAAACACACAGAACAAGTGCCAATTTTAATTATATGGAATATCTCTGTGTAGTCTCCAAACTTGGTTTTGGCTCACTATAACCGAAGCAAAAAACTAATGGTCCCACCCAGGGGCGTTGCTAGGGTGGTAAAAGATCCGGGGCACGGGCACCAATGCATGTGTATTGCACTTTCAGTAATGCCCCCTTCTGTACATAACCCCCTCACATGTGGTTGTGCCAATAACAAGGTTACTTCTGGTATATACAGCTACAGAGAACAAAGGAGAAATCCCCATCACCACATCTTATGTTCCTCATTGTCCCTACATCTTGGTTCCCTGGCAGTGTTATCCTGCTGCCGCCCCTAACAATCACTGCCCAGCCTGCCCCCAGTAGTATACAGCACAGCCCAGCCTGCCCCCAGTAGTATACAGCCCAGCCCAGCCCAGCCTGCCCCCAGTAGTATACAGCCCAGCCCAGCCTGCCCCCAGTAGTATACAGCCCAGCCCAGCATTAAAAAAAATAATAAACTTATATACTCACCCTCCGGTGGCCCCGATCTGCAGCGCTGCTCCCCCGATGTCCGCGCCCGTCCTCTGTACATTGCGCTGGGCCCGCCATTGCCGTTTCCCGGGCGGCGCCTAGTATGACGTCATCAGCAGCGCCCGGGAGACAGCAATGGCGGCGCCCAGCGCGATGTAGAGGAAGCAGAAGAGGCGCCGGGAAGCCAGAAGACGACATCGGGGGAGCAGCGCTGCAGAAGAGGACATCGGGGGAGCCAGAAGAGGACATCGGGGGAGCAGCGCTGCAGATCGGGGCCACCGGAGGGTGATTATACAAGTTTATTATTTTTTAAGTATACGTTGTGACTCGTGTATAAGCCGAGGGGACGTTTTTCAGCAAATGATATTGTTAGACACATGTGTAAATACTTCCCGACACAGTGTGCTAGTGAAGGAACTTGGCAGTGCTATGAGCTGCACAAATGTAGATGTCAGACTTAGGGCTGAGGATGGAGTGGCCCTGTTCTTATCCAATTGTGGCTTCTCCTCTTCTCATGGTGTACATCTGTCAATGGAGCTCATATTTACCATATTGATATCTGGTCCTTCTTGGAGTTCTTATTTTTCAGGACAGAGACAGAGTTTTTCCTGTATCCATAGGGCATCTGGGATTCATCCTGTGCCTGATCCATGTTTCTAAGAGGATTTGAAGTTGTTTATATTTTTGACGTATTTTCGTGTCCATGTACCTTGTAATTAGCATTACTGTTTAGAGCAATCTAGGATAATCTAAAAGGGGATATGGACACAATGTACCCCCACCAGATCAGCGTTGTCATGCCGGGAATTTGGGGTGAACGACATCCGTGCCTTAGGGCCCGCCCTGGGTCCGGGGTATAAGGGGACTTCTTTGTTAGTAGGGCCTGGGTGGCACAAAACCCATCTCACCAACCCCACCAGCGCCTCAGCATCAGCGAGTCCCCGTGTCCAACCATGGTGGGATCTCACACGGCAAGGCCCTGAGGAGGGAACGGTCCAAAACAACCGTCCGACCCTGGGCTGGGGTTGATTTGTCTCCGGTGAAAGCCACTTGCGGACAAGAAAGTGAACAAGTTGGTGCATCTGCCCCCTCGGTGAGTAGCGCCTCTCGTAGATATTCACTCTTTGAAGCGCGTAGATGCTGATCAACTTCCTAGTCGGGCCATGATCTATGCCTTTACCTTGGAGTTAGTCCCGGGCATCCTCCCGCTCAGGTCGTAGGATGAATGCTGGGGATCAACGACGAGGACAGGAGGGCCCACACCTCTGCCCAGTGTTGCTGTGGCAACCCTCTTCGGTGGCACTCCTCTCAAAAGGTCCATGCTAGATTAGGCCTCCATCATCATCCTCGCTGGTTCATCTTGGTAATAGCCTTTGCGGACCTCTTTCCGGGTCCCTTCCCGTCATTCTGGGACAGTCCTTGCCTGAGTGCAGTGTCAGGCTGTTTTCCTGCTCGGAGGCAGCAATCTGTTTGTCTCTTGCTGCTGCACGTTGGACGTGACAAGCGTCTTATTAAACTCCTCCAGGGCTGTGTGCTTGCAGTTCAGTGTGTCGACTTCCAGGACATGTCACCTATGTATGACTTCCGCACTTTGCCCGCTCCAAAATCCACCATATGTGGGGGAATTGCTCTGGTATTGATCCGGTAGCAGTGCAGAGCATTGGACACACGCGATTGTTTATTTTAAAGTCCCAACTTAAGTGTTTTTTTATTCACATTCTTGCAAAACGAATACAAATTCAGCCTTGCTTAGTGCACATATGCAAAAACAAAAGTATAAACGTAGGAATTCCTGCCGGCTAGGCGCTGTCTATACATTTGACGGACCCTAGTATCCTGGTACCAGGCTGCTGGCACCACGCTTTGGCAGCAGCAGCAAGACAGGAGGACCCTCATTTACCTTTGCTGTGAGAAATGCAATCTACGCTTTTCAGCTCTCCATCAGTGCCCTCTCCTACTCTTGCCTGTAATTAAATCAGGCCCTAAACGAGGCCCTGAGATCCCGCACCTGTGGCTTTCACAAAAGCCCAGGACCGAGCCGGGGTGGATGGTAGGAGTCCCACGTACCAGCTACCCCTACTCCATCATAAGCAAGCCCAGATACCGGACATTACAAATTTGTCCTGTGTTAGCTAGGCCAACACAGACAAAACAGACTATTGCCTCTTATCATGTCTGCATTAACCTGGGTTATGCAGGACAAACCCCAGGCTTTTACCACCCACTTCATCTGCCTGTAGACAGATGCGGTTTTACACAGGACTACCTCTATTTTCTCACAGCAATGCGAAGAGAATTCTTTCTTGTACCTGGAATACGACTTTTAAAACGTGGCCAGACATAACTCCAACATCCTACTACTATTCAATAGGGAAAAACAAGGGGGTTTTTAAAGCCTTCTAATAGCCACGCTTATATAGCACAAGAGGATAAAACCTGTCATCAAAAGGGTGTATTAAGATTCCCAAGAAATGGTAGAAGTCCACGGGCAATCATGGCTAGCCTCATGGGAGCATCACGTAAAGAAATATGTTAGAGCCCAGCAGCACCATGGTCTAATTCAGCTGACCTTGTGTGAAAACACATTTAGAACTAGCTTATATCCAAAACAACAAAAGAATAGCCTTTGGTACAAAACGTTAAAACAGGCGTTGGACCTCAGTCATGAAATGTCATAATTGATCGTTTCCCAAGTACTGGGGCCGTCATGGGGGACGCAATGGGAAAATGGGAATTATCCACATTGGTTTTCCATTAGTCCAACAGGACGGCCCATATATATCCCCACCCATAGGACTGTTGCTTTGTTTACTGTTATAATCTGATTTTGTATGTGATTAACATGCAATTAAATTGGGGTGCATCCACTGCCTGTAGTTATTTGATAGGCATACAGTGTGGATGCGGGGGGGGTATTTAACTTCTCTGAATCTGTCCTACAGAGGTCAAGGGTTCATTCCTCAAGTGGGGCATTTGTCATGTGCACTAATGGAAAACGAATTAACGGTGAGAATATTGCGAATATTTCCCCATTTTTGAGCAAAAACCACTCGTTCAGGATTAAACAAGTTATGTCACTGATGGGCTATTGATATTTTTGTTTATGCCTTAGGGAAATGATGAGAACTGAAGTTATCAAAGATTAAATGATGTATGTATGTTTTAGAAAAAACTCAAAAGAATGTAAAAGAAAAAAAAGTATTGTAAATCACAGGCAGCTACAGTTCACACAAA
Source organism: Engystomops pustulosus (assembly GCA_019512145.1). Lineage (NCBI taxonomy): Eukaryota > Metazoa > Chordata > Amphibia > Anura > Leptodactylidae > Engystomops > Engystomops pustulosus. The sequence goes on along the minus strand of CM033642.1, from coordinate 176,647,056 downwards.
CATGGGCTAAGCACCTATACTGTGTACTTTCCATGCTCAGCACTCCCCTCTCAAAGAGGGATCAATTCTTGCTAGGCCAATATTACAGCAAAAAGATATAAAGCATGCTATATTTTCCGAGCACGGTACGGTACGCTTGGGCAAACAGTCAAATGATATGGGGGAATGGCCATATGTCCATTAAAAGTAAATGGTTACCCGTATGAAATGGGTACAGTACTCGAGTACACAGTGTATTAATGCGTTCGCAAGGGCGTTAACATAACCACTAGCATGATAAGGGAGTGTGTTCTGTCTGAAATGCAGTTGTTGTACGTATACGTATGCAATGCTAGATGATTATATTTTTTGATCATAAAGAAACCTACAGCGTTGATATTTGGCTGGACTAGTGGACATAGTTTTGCCCTCAAATCCTGGCTGACCTCTCCGGAGAGACGAGTCCTAAGAGGCCGAACTTTTCTCTTGTGCACCCATGTCCTTGAGGCAGAGTTTGTAGTGGGCTTTTAGAGACCCAAAAACACACCATGAAGCTCAAAGCATCATGCCTGGGAGAAGTCAAGGAGGGTCTGTATTGTGCATTGCTCATGATCAAAACGGTTCGCGCATACAGAATGGATCAGCAGCAGCCGACTATAACAGCCAAGTCTCGAGGGAGAGGAGAGCAGGGGAGTGTGTTGTTTCCTAGTTTCACGGCCAGCGCAGGAGGGGGGCCTTAAATAAAATTAAAAGATGGGGAAGGAGAAACTTGGGGGCGCTCGGGCTGTTAGTACTGAGTAATTATAGTTAAGATGCCAGAAAATTTGCAAAACCCAACAGTACCCCCCCCCATCCACTGCAGATGGAGCAGCTAATTAGGACAGTTCTTCCACAGTAATCTGGTGGTAGATGTCCTAGGAAAGCAACAATACATATTTAAATAAAGAAAATCAAAGTCTTACCACTAATTTTTGTTACTTTGGCAGAAACAAATCCAATGCAAGGATGTAAAGGCATGGGTGTTTTCAAACAGCCGAATAGCAGATTTTTGTATATCATGTAGCGAAAATGATGACACTCCCAATATGTAGCATTGGAGACGTACACTAGTACCCTAAAGAGGAGAGAGAAACAAAAAAAAACTAAGTTAGAACGTAACACGTTATTTTTACAATATGTAAACAAAGTTCTAGGTAATCCAAAAGGTTTTAAACAAAAAGAATATCCTGCTTAACAAAGTTACGAAGAAAGAATCCTGGTGTGCTGCCAGTGTAAACCGGCTTGCGTTTTCAGACCACCTGGCGCTGCTTCGGCTGGATTCCCTCCCCCCCCTCCATCGTAAACAAAAGTAGGGTGGAGGGTGAACAAAAGATTGGTGCTTCCTAATTCGGGATTGTTTCCCAATAATGTCCACCGGCTAATAGGACAGCGACTCCTGTTGAGAGGATGTATCAGAATGCATCAACACCAGAATTAGAGTTTGATACAGGTATTGGATATTTGATACTGATATGTTTCAAGAAAAGAAAAAAAGATTATCTAAATTCAAAAATGTTAGGATGCGGTCACATGGGCTTTTACATGTGTTTAGAGACGCAATGAAACATCTGGGGGGCGGGGCTCCAGCCTGATGCATATTGAGTTCCAGTGAAATACATGATATCTGTAATGACCAACCAGTGTTTCAAGGAGAGCTTTGGTTAATTAATGAAGGATTATTTATGTATATAAAGGTTATAAGGTAACGTAATAAAAAACTTTTTGTAAACGATAATGTAGCAATCTTTGAGAAGGTACGCTAAATCCTATAATATACCAGTGTATTGAGCTTGTGCAACTCTAAAGAAGAAAAGCTTTGGTAAGTAAAGTTCATAGCCTAGTGGAGGAGAAAAGCACAGTACGTATTTTCATGACATGAGATCTTGTGTCAGGGAAAAGCCCTTAGAGATATAGAAAAAAACATTACGACTTGCCAGATTTCTCATATGATTAAAATTTGATATGTCAATTTATATACCAGCCGAATACAAAGGTCCCTTACGGTACATTACAAGTTGTACTACTGTTTAATGATGCCAAACACCTACATATGTTTAAATAAACACATAATGATACCATTTACAATTACTGTTAAAATACAGATGTTCTATAAACAATAAAATTACAGGTTGGTGGGAAACCAAACAATGTGTTGATATTGGCGAAAATACAAAATGTAATAGAACAAGGGTATGCAGAAGAACGGGAGACAATATTTGAAAAAGTTACATAGGTAACGATTGAAAAAAAAACAAAAGTACATCAAGTGTGGATGTATTACAATAGTCAAGTTCCAGAATGGTATTAAAATGATTCTTTATATTTAAAGGTTTGTATTCACCATGGAAATCATGTCGAGTACATGCAAATCAGCAACGTACTATTCCGCAGTTCGTTCATTAAAAATAAGGTGGTTGGGTTTGGATGGCTATCAAATTTCTATCAACTGTCTAAATCAATGAGATAAACCAAACAGATCACAGGACACTCTACAGAGAAGTCGGGGAGGAGTAAGCAGGAGTAGTAGGTATGTGTCTAGCAGCTAGCAGCAATAGCAAATTTATCAGCAAATTACAGTCACGGCATTCCCCTACCAACAGTGCACACAACGTCATAAAACTGCAGAGGGGGGAACAAAAGGGGGGAAAAGCTTTCAGGTGTTTAGCAGGTGGAGATGGGGGGGGAAGATGAACAGTGCTCACACTTGCCATCTCAAGAGAGCATGACGGCCCTTTGGTCGGGTCCAGGTGCAGGTGGCGTGGTGTGCTCACCGCACTTTGCATCATAATGGCAGTCAATGGCGGCAAGAGCTAAATGTATCAGCGAGCTCATGTCCGCTTTTACATTTTTGTGCATAAGGACCTAAATATATATAAAAATTTCTGCGCTCTTTAACCTCTTGTGGCAGCACATGCAGCTAGCACATGCAACTGGCATGAGATATGGCTGTATGGAAAGGACTCGTCAAGGACTCTGCGACAAGCGCATACATCTGCAGTAAAACTTCCAAAATTAGCGCGCCCATTGGACGTCATCAAATCCTAAGCGCTCATTACTAGTACAGCGCCGGGCCCCCGCGATTAGGCGCTCGACAGCTAGCACACCGTCCTCTTCTGTGTCACCACTCACGACGTGGATATTGCGTGGGACGCGCTGACGGAGGCAGGAAAAACCTCCTGTGACATCACCAGACAATTGGATCGGTCGCCGCCCATCTGGACAGAGGAGTAGGAGCGCTACGTTTGCACCAAAGTCACTTTATTTTCATATCTGAGCGCCATCTGTAGGCCTCCCTGCGGCCTGTTTGTACCCTGGGAATCACCTTGCGTGATCAACTTGTCTTCCGTTTTTCCATCTTCTGTCTTCCCATCCCTTGTTCTGCAAGGAAGCAACTTTCAGTGGTATTTATTTCAGAGCATGTAGGTGTACCGTATATTGGTGCTTGACTTTTATCGATTTCTATATGTGCCATCTGTCGGCCTTGTCCGTGTGGTTGGTGCACATTATTTTTTCTGTGCTGGCCATCTGTGCGGTGGTTTACGTTGGTTTGCGGATGCACATAATTTTTTCAGTTGCCATCTGTGACAGTTTGTCCGTGTGGTTTGAGTGGCACTTATTTTTTTTTTGTATCCATCTGTGCGGCTTGTCCGTGTGGTTGGTGAGCATTATTTCTGTTCTTTCTGTGCCATCTGTGCAGGTGGTCCGTGTTGGTTTGGTGCACATTATTTTTTTGTGTGCGGCTAGCGGTTATCCATGTAGTTGAATGCACATCATCGTAATTTTCTGGTGCACCTTCTTTATGTTTTGTGTGTGACATAACCATGTTGGAGGTATACAACATGGGGTGCCTCTGCACAGAGTACCAGCTAGTGGGGGTGGGGGTGGTGTGATGTCCCACCTTGTTACCGATCATCCTTCTCCCTGCTCAATTCCGTTGACCCGGAAAGAAAACAAGAAGGTGCATTAAAGTTTCCAGTGCTGGGACTTCGCAATTCAAGTGCCCTGGGGCTTCCACTGACCCCACAGGGTAGAGCAAGATAATTATACCCTCAGAGTCCCTGACTTTTTGGGACCAAACCTGGAAAGAATTGCCCACAGCAGGGCTTAGAGCTCTGGACGTTTTTAAGTTTATTTACGTTTTAGTTTATGAGGAGCTGCTGAAATTAATTGTAGTCCAGACAATCTCTACGCGGGCACCAGCATATTGCCAAACCCTACTTCATTTTAGGCACAACCCTCCAGGTAGACTCATGTAGTGTAGCCAGAGAGGAGCAGTATTGGGGCATGTAAATTCCTAAAAGGGATTGTAAAGAAGGCCCGCAATCAGGGGACTAGTGGAGCACAAGACATTCTGACCCCACCCGATGTTTGCATGGCAATGAGCAGATGCGCTTTGAGCCATTCCATAACTTTAATGCACTGCACGCAAACAACAGTGCCCACCCAGAGCTGACCCCAGTTATGGTCGTTTATTATTAAAGTCGGCCCAATTAAGATCATTTTACGCCAAGTTGCCTAGGATATACAACCACCAAACAATGGGGAGCATAGACGAGGTCCCATGGTCAATTTAAAGGAGATTTCGAATTCCGTCAGTAGAGACAAAAAGAGGGCAACGTTATATGGCGTTTAGATGTAAGCTTAGGTATAGGGAAGGGTAGGACTCCACTATAGTGCTTCCCAGAATGCCCCCCCTACCTGGGTGTACAGGAAGATAGTGTGGGATTGGGTGCATCACTTGGGACCAGGGCTCCACCTTGACCGGGATAATTTCTACACCAGCACTTTACCTGTTCAGTGCCCACTTCCAGAAATACTGCGGCATGCGACACTCTACGCAGAAGAAATCAGAGAGGTTTTTCCTGAGTCTTGTGTTGTGGGTGTAAGTACAAGGACAAGAGAGAGGGCCTGTATTCACCATAATACATGGGCACACCAACCACCCATGTCACGTAGAGGGTTTGCCAGTACACGAAGAAACCCAAAGCACGGACGTATTTTGATTATAAACAAGTAACAGGGAGGGTGGACTTGTAGGACAGGTTGCTTACAGACACAACAACGCATGAGTAAGCGCCAATATTTGCAGTGTCCATGACTGTGATGGGCATAGTCCGCACACTGCTGCCTATGTGAGAGTTCATTGTGTGTTTGGGTGTGAGCGGTGGCCCTCTGGACCACCGACGGCAGATGTGTTACTAGACGACGACGGACGCAGAGTTAAGTGGGACCCCTGGTCTTTACACAGCGCATCGCTGCAAAGTGAGATGGTGCTCGATGCGGCAGGGTACCACAGGTCGTTCCACAGGTGCGACCTAGCCTGCTGTGGACCCAAGGTATAATGCAGAGAGTACAGTCCCTGTACCCGGGGGGTGACAAGCAGAGTGACAGCACAGAGAGGCCACCTTACTCGGGAACTCAGGAAACACAGTGAGGGCAGGATACACAGTGAATGCAGGATACACAGGAGGCTTTCTGTTTTGTCAAGGATCTCTATACATGGATCGCAGGGTGCCCGTACATTGTGTACCTTCCTAAAAATCTCCGCTTTGTGCGGGCCATTTAGTATAGGTAAGTGTGGGGAATTGCTCTGGTAGTTGACAGGTAGACAGGCAGGAAGCAGTGACACACGCGAGGTTTTAAAAGTCCAAACTTACGTGTTATTCACACTTGCAAAACAGAACCACAAATTCAGCCTTGGCTTAGGCACATGCAAAAACATATAGAAAGTAAGTTCCTGCCAGGCTAGGCGCTGTCTAAATAACATTTTGAGGACCCTAGCTATCCGGGTCGGTACAGGCGCCTGGCACACGCTCTGGCAAGCAGGCAAGACAGGAGACCTCAGACCTTTGCTGTGAGAATGCAATCTCGCCTTTCAGCTATCCAGGTAGGGCCTTCCCTACTGTTCTGGCCTTGAGATAACTCAGGCCCTAACGAGGGCGATGAGATTCCGCACCTGTGGGCAATTCACAAACCCGGACGAGCCCGGGGTGGAGTAGGAAGTCCCACTACCAGCCACCCCTACTCCAGAATAAGCAGGCCCAGTGCGGAAGTCCAAATGGGTCTGTGGTCGCTAGGCCAAAACCGACAAACCGACATCCGGTATCTGTATGCATTAAACCTGGGTATGCAGACCAACCCGGGCTTTTACCACACCCCCTTCATCTGCCTGTAGGACAGGATTAGCGGTTTTCCCACACAATACCCTACCTTTATAACATACCTCACCCTCAGTTCAGACCGCCAAGGAGGCGAAACTCCTGACATTAAACAATGCGTTCGGGACAAGGCAATCCGAATTGCCCTGTAGTTTCCGGCCGGTGCTCCACCCGTAAAGACTGAAATTTTGGAGGACAAGAACCAACTGTAGTGACCCCTGGCATTCTTCTCCTGAGTTCTAGCATCCACGTGAGGAGGGGAGAGGGAGTGGTCAGTTATGAGACGGAAAATGTCGTCCCGCACGTAGTAACCGTATGGGGACTCTAATGCCCACTTTATCGCCAGACCTTCCTTATCTACGATACTGTTAAATTTTTCTATGCTTGGGGAAGCTTCTGCTCAGGTAGGTAATGGGGGGTCTTCTCCATTCACCTCTGCAGACAGGACAGCTCACCAGCCTACCTCTGACGCATCCGTCTGACAATAAACGCTCTCTTGACGTTTGGCGTATGAGAGGACGGGGGAGGGATTCACACAAAGCAGACTTCACTGCCTGCAAAGCCCCTTCTGCTCGTTCATTTCCATGAACATGACACGGCCTTACCATCAGCAGGTTCTGTCAGAGGAGCGGACATGGTGGCAGAAGTTTGGTATAAAACGTTCTGTAGTACCCTACAATGCCAAGGACATGCCCTGACTTGCTTTGTGCGTGACCTGGTTGCGGCAACCCTGTGTAAGCGTCAATCTTGGTGATATGAGGTTTAATTATACACGACGATAACAACTAACCCAAATAGTGTGTCATCTCCTATTCCCAAGCGCCACACTTCTTGGGGTTTGCAGTCAGGCCACGCTGCCCTTAGAGAGTTACTACGGCCTGTACCTTGGCAAGGGACTCGACCAGTCTTGATGAGATGATTAATGTCCTCTGATAGGCGAGGCATATCTCTAGTGGCTTAACACTATGTCCATTAACCGTTGAAAGGTTAGCGGGGCCCATGTGTAGCCCAAACGGTAATTAATACAAACATAGTGCAAAAGGCCCTCAGGGGTGATAAAGGGCTGTCTTTTCTTTAGCCCGATCCGTCCGTGGATACCTGCCAATATCCTTTAGTAGATCCAGGGTGGTGAAAGAGGTACGAGCACCCCCTAGTGCCAGTGATGGCGAACCTATGGAACCACAGGTGCCAGAGAAGGCGACTCAGAGCCCTTTCTGTGGGCACTCAGGCCATCGCCCAATTCACCAAACAGGACCAAATACACCAAATCTTTCTGCGAGTCCCAAGCAACTTAAAGAGGACCTTTCACCACTCACAGATGAGTGAGTATGAACAATCCTGTAGGGGCGGGCTACACAGATTCAGGGGCACTTGATTTGAATTTTTTCTAGCCACCAACGGTTATTGCGGAGATATCATTCCCAGTTTCTGACGTTTTGTGTTAACATAGATCACAATGTTTTGTTCAGTTTTGCTTGCGTTGCATTTACACAGCATTTGCATCACAATTATGGAGGCTTTCATACACGAGAGAAATATCCTCTCCACTGACAGTAGAGAGAAGATTAACATAAGAACGCCCCAGCTCCTCCTCTTGGACCAAACAGATTAGGAATGGTCACATCTTGGAACTAATAACTCTTGCAACCGTGGGGGCTAGAAGGGAAAATTCAACGTGGCCCTTGGAATCGGGTAGAAGACCACCACAGAACAGCATGCTAATCTCCATATAAGTGAGGGGGTTGGGTGAAAGTAATCTTTAAGGGAGGCTGCTCCAGCGTCTATTTAAAAGAGTCTCAATTCATTGGCTGTTTGAAAACTGGATGTATTGGAAGGATCTGGGAGGGGGACCGCCTTCCTCCTGGATGGAGAAGTATACAATGAATTGGTGTAGAACTATTGCCCTACATTATGTCAACTGCATGGTTGCCCTTAGGAGAGCACAATACAATTGAATGATGTCAGAAGTTACTGCTCAAATGCCAAGTGGCACTTCTATGGGAAATTAAGGGTGGATTGTGGTTGTAGGTTTGGGAACTCGGTCTCTAAAAGGTTAGCCATCCACTGCCCTATAGTCGTCTCAATAAGCTCGTCCACTCAGGGGCATGGGATATAGGCATCAAAACTTAGACACCGCATGCATTTCTAAATCACGTGGCAAATACCGAAACGTCCCATCCGGTTGGGAAGTGAACAATTGGACTGGCCCACTCACTTTGGACTTCCTCATAAACCCCCTAGCTTCAGCTCTTCTGACTTCTTCTGCATGGTTGTTACGAGCTTCAGGACGCGGTCGACTAATCTTACCATTTACCCCTGGCTCAAGTGACAATATCATGTTTAATTCAGACGTGTAACCAGGGCAACTCTGAGAAACACATCTGTATTTCTGCTACAAACTATCGAGCCTCTCGGCTGTGTTGCTCTTTGGTAAGGGGTTATCGGGCTATTCGCGTTCTGCTCCGGCCACAGGCTTATCTGGGAGGTTGAGGGTGAGGATGCGGGTTTTTATCGCGGCGGGTGGACTAGCCAGGACCATCTCTGTATGCAGACTCTCCTCTGTCTTTCACAGGCCTTCAACAGATTTACATGATAAGTCGCTAGGGTTTCTCCGTACCGGGCTGACGTTATCCTGAGTTCACCTATCCTATTGTCTCTAAACCTCATTACGGTCCTTGCCATTTAGCGAGAGAGGAAACTTTACTTTCGACAGTGGGGACTAGCAACCAAAACACGATCACCGGGACTAAAGCTCCTTACTTTTGCTGACCTGTTATAACACCCGGCTTGGAGTTCTTGTGCCTCATCAATATGCTCTTTGACCCCAAGGGCATGACGGCTGCCACCCTGTCCTTGCATATCTGCATATGGTATATTAAACTTTGTGGGGGTGGGGATCTTGTTCCCATGTCTTCCTTGGCTAAGTGTCCAGGAGGGGGGGACCCCTGGGATGTCTGCCATACACGGAACTCAAACGGTGAGAACCAGAGTAGAGGCTTGGTGGGACCTCTGGATGGCGAACATTTTACATAGGGCAAATAGTATCCAGTATTCCCATCTTGTTGACCACCTTTTTTAGCATAATCTTAAAGTTTGTTGAACCGTTTACCCATCCATCGTCTGAGGATGTACACAGAGGTGCGTAACTGTTTAATATTAAAGACCGAATAGCTCCTTGGTGACTTTTTGAATAAAAGGAGTTTCCCCGATTGTGAGGATCTCCTTGGGAAGTTACACACCAGGCAGAACATGGCAAAACAACTCCTAGCAATTAGTTCGCAGAGGGTGTGCCGCAGTGGGATGGCCTCAGGATATGGGTTGGAGCATGGTCCCATGACTACCAGGATTATGCTGATGGCCCCGAGCAGAGATTAACCAAAGGACCAACCAAATCCATGGCGACCCTTTCAAAGGGTACTCATAATGGGCAGGGGTGGTACCAACGGACTTCGAAAGTGTACCATGGGAGATGCAATTGACAATCAGGGCAAGTTTTCAGCAATACCTTGTTTAACCTATCATATACTACTGGCCAGTAAAAACACTGCAAGATGCGTTCCAGAGTTTTTTTGGGAGTACTAGGTGCCCTCCGATCAATTCCACATGCTTAATTGCAAGGTATAACACCATCTGAGCGATATGGCTGAGGCACAATAACGGCTCCCGGGTTTCACCGTGGACCTTATCAAGCGGTACACAACTCCTGATTTACCACCACACGAGGGACAACTTAATCCGCACCTGGGGTGCTGAGCGTACGCACCATTAATTTCTACCACATTTTCTCTGGCGCGGACCAGAGGGGTCTGGCGGTGGGCAGTACCAAAGTTGTCACGGGATACCTCCAAATCAGACAACTGCGTCCGTCACTACTCCTCGAGTTTCGACCTGCAATAACATCTAGGGGAGGACATTACCAACTCCATATTCGGTGGCGGTCACCCCGACGGCAGGAGGAACTCCAGGTTGGTCATCAGGCTCGGCGTCAGAGATCTGACAAGACAACACAGGAGAAACAACCCCCCAACTTGGTTTCCCCGCATAGAGTCCAGAAACATGGGAAGTACCGTCCCAAGAATAAGGTCATGGGGCAAGTCTACGAACCCGCTGTGCCTCTGTAGTGTCTTCCACAAGAGGTCTGGAAGTTGTATATGTGGTGGGGGGTGGTCCTTTAAGTCCCCATGGATGCACAGGACTCCAATTGGGCGCCCCCCTTGTGACCGCTTGGGGTCTCTGTGAGGGACCCATTAATCAAGGTAACGCCGACTGCTCTGAGTCCAGCCAGGCAACGCTGGATGCCCATGCCACAGTCACCGGCACAGGTGGCGCATCATCGCAGAGTCGGGTGGGTAGTAGGCTGTGTAGAAAGGGGCAGCATAGAGAGAAACCCTTCTGCGGAACGTGCAGCCATGGGTCTGAGGAATTGGGGCCAATGGGCTGCCATATGACGGCTATGGCAGGTCCACAGTGGGGGAGGGCCTCCCCGCCTCCTCCCTGGGTAGTTCCCGGACATTGGGCAGTTGTCCTGCCCCGGGGAATTTGTGGGATGACAAGACCTTCCGTGCCTTAAGGCCTTTGTTGGTATAAGGGCTTTCTTTGCAGGGCATGAGTGGCACCAAAAACTCTCCACCAACCACCACCAGCGCATCGGCATCAGAAGGGTCCCCGCTGTGCCCACCCCATTGTTATTGGATCTCACCCGGCAAGGCCCTGAGGAAACGGTCCCAAAAACTTTCGGACCATTGCGTGCTGGGGTTGCTTGTCTCGGCTGAAGCCACTTGCGGACCAATAAGTGAACAAGTTGGTGGCATCTGCCCCCTCGGTGGTGGTGGAGCGCCTCGGGTTCTCCAAGCTATTCACTCTTGAGGGGCGTAGAGCTGATCACATCCTAAGTGCGGGCCAAGATCTCGCCTTTACCTTGGGTATCCCGGGGCAATCTCCTCGGCTCAGTCGTAGTATGCCGGATGGGGATCAGCGACGAGGAAGGGGGCCAACCACTTGCCCAAGTGGCTGTGGCAACCTCCTCTCGAGTGGCCACCCTCTCAAGGCCGGTCAGATAGGCCTCCACATCATCCTCGGCGGTCATCTTGGTCATAGCTTTGCGGACATCTTTCCTGGAGTCCTGCAACGTCATTGCTGGGACAGCCTTTGCTGAGCAGGTGGTCAGGGCTGTTTTCTGCCGGAAAGAGCAGCAATCTGTTTGTCTCTGCTGCTGCCACGTTGGGACGGAAAAGCTGCGTTGATTAAACTCCTACATGGCTTGGGCTGGCAGAGCTTCAGTGTGTCAATTCCAGGACATGCACTAGTTATACTCAAGCATGTGTTGCAACTCCAATCCACCATTAGTGGGGAATTGCTCTGGTAGTTGCAGGTACAGTGCATGAAGCAGTGAAAAACGCCAAGGTTTAAAAGTTTCCCCCCCCCCCCCCCCCCCCCCCCCCACTTAAGTGATTGATCACACTTGTCAAACAGAACCACAAATTCAGCCTTGGCTTACGTGCCATGCCAAAAACATTATAAATAGTAATATTACCCTGCCGGCTAGGCGCTGTCTAATAATTTTGTAGGACCCTAGCCTATCGGGTACAGGTGCCTGGCACACGCTCTTGGCCAAGCAGCAGCAACGACAGGAGACCCTCAGTTTACCTTTGCTGTGAGAAATGCAATCTCGCTTTCAGCTCTCCAGGCAGGCCTCTCCTACTGCTTATGGCCGTAGATTAAATCGGCCCTAACGATGGCCTGAGATCCGCACATGTGGGCCAATTCACAAACCCAAGGACCGAAGCCCGGGTGGAGTAGGAGTCCCACTACCAGCCTTACCCCACTCCATAATAGCAGGCCCAGTGCGGACATTACAAATGTGTCTGTGTAGCTAGGCCAACACAGAACAAAAAAGACTATTTCCTGCTTATCATGTCTGCATTTTAAACCTTGGGTTACTGCAGACAACAAGGGCTGTTTACCACAACCCTTCATCTGCCTGTAGGACAGATAGCGGTCGGTTTCCCACACAATACCTCTTCTTTTAACGGAGACAGAGTCATAAGTTGAGCTGCTTTCTGCAGCTTCAGCGCTGACTGTACTGTCAGAGCTTTTTAATCTGTGTTTATGGGATACTACAGTCAGTCTCTGCTCAAACGATGGTAATTGTAGATGTTTACATAGTCCTTCTAGTTCTAGATTGAGGTCTCCATAGAGGTGAAACTAGCCTAGAAGCCTGAATGGCGTATTCCCTTCTCTAGAATATTGAAGCATTCTGGAATGAGGTAGAGGAACTCTGGCAGTGCTATGAAAAAAAAAAAGCGGACAAATTTAGAGTCAGACTTAGGGCTGAGGATTGGAGGGGCCCTGTTTATCCATATGTGGCTTTCCCTATCTTCAGTGGTGTAATCTGTCAATGGAGCTCAATTTTCTTACCATATTGATATTGGTCCTTCTTGGAGTTCTTATTTTTCAGGACGAGACAGAGTTTCCGTATCCATTAGGGCATCTGATTCATTCTGTGCCATGATCCATGTTATAAGAGATTTGTAAGTTTATATTATTAGTATTTTCTTGAGATCTGGATTTCGCTTTACATCCAAAGGCAAAGGTGTGGAGGCCCTGAATGTTCCAGTTATTGATAATAAGGGACATGGTTGTTGTGTCCATGTACCTTGTAATTAGCATTACTGTTTAGAGCAATCTAGGTGGATAATCTAAAAGGGGATATGGACACAATGTACCCCCACCAGATCAAACGGATTGTTCCCAAAATCAAATAACCTTCCATTACTTAGGTAAGTACTTGTGAACACTTCTTATTTTAATTCAGGGGCACTTGCTAAAGGGTATTTACCTTACTGCAGTCTTTCTTAAGTATACCCCTGATGAAGCAAGGCGAAACACGTTTCGGGTGGTGTCCACCCTTAGCCTGTATATACAGTAACTGAGGACAGGTAATCTGTCTGAAAGCGTTGTCATGCCGGGAATTTGGGGTGAACGACATCCGTGCCTTAGGGCCCGCCCTGGGTCCGGGGTATAAGGGGACTTCTTTGTTAGTAGGGCCTGGGTGGCACAAAACCCATCTCACCAACCCCACCAGCGCCTCAGCATCAGCGAGTCCCCGTGTCCAACCATGGTGGGATCTCACACGGCAAGGCCCTGAGGAGGGAACGGTCCAAAACAACCGTCCGACCCTGGGCTGGGGTTGATTTGTCTCCGGTGAAAGCCACTTGCGGACAAGAAAGTGAACAAGTTGGTGCATCTGCCCCCTCGGTGAGTAGCGCCTCTCGTAGATATTCACTCTTTGAAGCGCGTAGATGCTGATCAACTTCCTAGTCGGGCCATGATCTATGCCTTTACCTTGGAGTTAGTCCCGGGCATCCTCCCGCTCAGGTCGTAGGATGAATGCTGGGGATCAACGACGAGGACAGGAGGGCCCACACCTCTGCCCAGTGTTGCTGTGGCAACCCTCTCGGGTGGCACTCTCTCAAAAGGTCCTTGCTAAGATTAGGCCTCCACATCATCCTCAGCTTGTTACATCTTGGTAATAGCTTTGCGGACCTCTTTCCGGGCCTCTTTCCGTCATTGCTGGGACAGTCCTTGCCGAGTGAGGTCAGGGCTGTTACCTGCTGGAGGCAGCAATCTGTTTGTCTCTTGCTGCTGCACGTTGGACGGTGACAAGCGCTTGATTAAACTCCTCCAGGGCTGTGTTTGCAGTTCAGTGATGTCGACTTCCAGGACATGCCCTATGTATACTTCACTGCACTTTGCCCGCCTCCAAAAAAAATCCACCATATGTGGGGGAATTGCTCTGGTAGTTGAATGGTAGCAGTGCAGGGAGCAGGGACACACGCGATTTTTATTTTAAAGTCCCAACTTAAGTGGTTTTTCTTTATTCACACTGCAAAACAGAATACAAATTCAAGCCTCGCTTAGGCACATTGCAAAAAAAAACAAAAAGTTACAACGTAAATTCCTGCCGGCTAGGCGCTGTCTAATACATTTGACGGCCCTAGATATCCTGGGGCTACCAGGCTGCCTGGCACCCGCTTTGGCAGCGCAGCAAGACAGGAGGCCCTCAGGACATTTGCTGTCAGGAATGCAATCTAGCTTTAGCTCTCCAGGTAGTTGACCTCTCTCCTACTCTTCGCCTGCAAATTAAATCAGGCCCTAAACGGAGGCCCTGTGGACCCGGCACCTGTGGTCTTACAAAAGCCCAGGACCGAGCCTCGGGGTGGATGGAGTGATCCCACGTACCAGCATACCGCTACTCCATCATAAGCAGCCCAGATACCTGACCTTACAAAGTTGTCTGTGTTAGCTAGGGCCAACACAGACAAAACAGACTATTATGCCCTTATCATGTCTGCATTAACCCTGGGTTATTGCAGGACAACCCAGGGCTTTTACCACCGCATCATCTGCCTGTTAGGACAGATAGCGGTTTTACAGAAGGACATCCTCCTCATCTTTCTCACAGCAATGCGAAGAGAATTCTTTCTTGTACCTGGAATACGACTTTTAAAACGTGGCCAGACATAACTCCAACATCCTACTACTATTCAATAGGGAAAAACAAGGGGGTTTTTAAAGCCTTCTAATAGCCACGCTTATATAGCACAAGAGGATAAAACCTGTCATCAAAAGGGTGTATTAAGATTCCCAAGAAATGGTAGAAGTCCACGGGCAATCATGGCTAGCCTCATGGGAGCATCACGTAAAGAAATATGTTAGAGCCCAGCAGCACCATGGTCTAATTCAGCTGACCTTGTGTGAAAACACATTTAGAACTAGCTTATATCCAAAACAACAAAAGAATAGCCTTTGGTACAAAACGTTAAAACAGGCGTTGGACCTCAGTCATGAAATGTCATAATTGATCGTTTCCCAAGTACTGGGGCCGTCATGGGGGACGCAATGGGAAAATGGGAATTATCCACATTGGTTTTCCATTAGTCCAACAGGACGGCCCATATATATCCCCACCCATAGGACTGTTGCTTTGTTTACTGTTATAATCTGATTTTGTATGTGATTAACATGCAATTAAATTGGGGTGCATCCACTGCCTGTAGTTATTTGATAGGCATACAGTGTGGATGCGGGGGGGGTATTTAACTTCTCTGAATCTGTCCTACAGAGGTCAAGGGTTCATTCCTCAAGTGGGGCATTTGTCATGTGCACTAATGGAAAACGAATTAACGGTGAGAATATTGCGAATATTTCCCCATTTTTGAGCAAAAACCACTCGTTCAGGATTAAACAAGTTATGTCACTGATGGGCTATTGATATTTTTGTTTATGCCTTAGGGAAATGATGAGAACTGAAGTTATCAAAGATTAAATGATGTATGTATGTTTTAGAAAAAACTCAAAAGAATGTAAAAGAAAAAAAAGTATTGTAAATCACAGGCAGCTACAGTTCACACAAACATGGGCTAAGCACCTATACTGTGTACTTTCCATGCTCAGCACTCCCCTCTCAAAGAGGGATCAATTCTTGCTAGGCCAATATTACAGCAAAAAGATATAAAGCATGCTATATTTTCCGAGCACGGTACGGTACGCTTGGGCAAACAGTCAAATGATATGGGGGAATGGCCATATGTCCATTAAAAGTAAATGGTTACCCGTATGAAATGGGTACAGTACTCGAGTACACAGTGTATTAATGCGTTCGCAAGGGCGTTAACATAACCACTAGCATGATAAGGGAGTGTGTTCTGTCTGAAATGCAGTTGTTGTACGTATACGTATGCAATGCTAGATGATTATATTTTTTGATCATAAAGAAACCTACAGCGTTGATATTTGGCTGGACTAGTGGACATAGTTTTGCCCTCAAATCCTGGCTGACCTCTCCGGAGAGACGAGTCCTAAGAGGCCGAACTTTTCTCTTGTGCACCCATGTCCTTGAGGCAGAGTTTGTAGTGGGCTTTTAGAGACCCAAAAACACACCATGAAGCTCAAAGCATCATGCCTGGGAGAAGTCAAGGAGGGTCTGTATTGTGCATTGCTCATGATCAAAACGGTTCGCGCATACAGAATGGATCAGCAGCAGCCGACTATAACAGCCAAGTCTCGAGGGAGAGGAGAGCAGGGGAGTGTGTTGTTTCCTAGTTTCACGGCCAGCGCAGGAGGGGGGCCTTAAATAAAATTAAAAGATGGGGAAGGAGAAACTTGGGGGCGCTCGGGCTGTTAGTACTGAGTAATTATAGTTAAGATGCCAGAAAATTTGCAAAACCCAACAGTACCCCCCCCCATCCACTGCAGATGGAGCAGCTAATTAGGACAGTTCTTCCACAGTAATCTGGTGGTAGATGTCCTAGGAAAGCAACAATACATATTTAAATAAAGAAAATCAAAGTCTTACCACTAATTTTTGTTACTTTGGCAGAAACAAATCCAATGCAAGGATGTAAAGGCATGGGTGTTTTCAAACAGCCGAATAGCAGATTTTTGTATATCATGTAGCGAAAATGATGACACTCCCAATATGTAGCATTGGAGACGTACACTAGTACCCTAAAGAGGAGAGAGAAACAAAAAAAAACTAAGTTAGAACGTAACACGTTATTTTTACAATATGTAAACAAAGTTCTAGGTAATCCAAAAGGTTTTAAACAAAAAGAATATCCTGCTTAACAAAGTTACGAAGAAAGAATCCTGGTGTGCTGCCAGTGTAAACCGGCTTGCGTTTTCAGACCACCTGGCGCTGCTTCGGCTGGATTCCCTCCCCCCCCTCCATCGTAAACAAAAGTAGGGTGGAGGGTGAACAAAAGATTGGTGCTTCCTAATTCGGGATTGTTTCCCAATAATGTCCACCGGCTAATAGGACAGCGACTCCTGTTGAGAGGATGTATCAGAATGCATCAACACCAGAATTAGAGTTTGATACAGGTATTGGATATTTGATACTGATATGTTTCAAGAAAAGAAAAAAAGATTATCTAAATTCAAAAATGTTAGGATGCGGTCACATGGGCTTTTACATGTGTTTAGAGACGCAATGAAACATCTGGGGGGCGGGGCTCCAGCCTGATGCATATTGAGTTCCAGTGAAATACATGATATCTGTAATGACCAACCAGTGTTTCAAGGAGAGCTTTGGTTAATTAATGAAGGATTATTTATGTATATAAAGGTTATAAGGTAACGTAATAAAAAACTTTTTGTAAACGATAATGTAGCAATCTTTGAGAAGGTACGCTAAATCCTATAATATACCAGTGTATTGAGCTTGTGCAACTCTAAAGAAGAAAAGCTTTGGTAAGTAAAGTTCATAGCCTAGTGGAGGAGAAAAGCACAGTACGTATTTTCATGACATGAGATCTTGTGTCAGGGAAAAGCCCTTAGAGATATAGAAAAAAACATTACGACTTGCCAGATTTCTCATATGATTAAAATTTGATATGTCAATTTATATACCAGCCGAATACAAAGGTCCCTTACGGTACATTACAAGTTGTACTACTGTTTAATGATGCCAAACACCTACATATGTTTAAATAAACACATAATGATACCATTTACAATTACTGTTAAAATACAGATGTTCTATAAACAATAAAATTACAGGTTGGTGGGAAACCAAACAATGTGTTGATATTGGCGAAAATACAAAATGTAATAGAACAAGGGTATGCAGAAGAACGGGAGACAATATTTGAAAAAGTTACATAGGTAACGATTGAAAAAAAAACAAAAGTACATCAAGTGTGGATGTATTACAATAGTCAAGTTCCAGAATGGTATTAAAATGATTCTTTATATTTAAAGGTTTGTATTCACCATGGAAATCATGTCGAGTACATGCAAATCAGCAACGTACTATTCCGCAGTTCGTTCATTAAAAATAAGGTGGTTGGGTTTGGATGGCTATCAAATTTCTATCAACTGTCTAAATCAATGAGATAAACCAAACAGATCACAGGACACTCTACAGAGAAGTCGGGGAGGAGTAAGCAGGAGTAGTAGGTATGTGTCTAGCAGCTAGCAGCAATAGCAAATTTATCAGCAAATTACAGTCACGGCATTCCCCTACCAACAGTGCACACAACGTCATAAAACTGCAGAGGGGGGAACAAAAGGGGGGAAAAGCTTTCAGGTGTTTAGCAGGTGGAGATGGGGGGGGAAGATGAACAGTGCTCACACTTGCCATCTCAAGAGAGCATGACGGCCCTTTGGTCGGGTCCAGGTGCAGGTGGCGTGGTGTGCTCACCGCACTTTGCATCATAATGGCAGTCAATGGCGGCAAGAGCTAAATGTATCAGCGAGCTCATGTCCGCTTTTACATTTTTGTGCATAAGGACCTAAATATATATAAAAATTTCTGCGCTCTTTAACCTCTTGTGGCAGCACATGCAGCTAGCACATGCAACTGGCATGAGATATGGCTGTATGGAAAGGACTCGTCAAGGACTCTGCGACAAGCGCATACATCTGCAGTAAAACTTCCAAAATTAGCGCGCCCATTGGACGTCATCAAATCCTAAGCGCTCATTACTAGTACAGCGCCGGGCCCCCGCGATTAGGCGCTCGACAGCTAGCACACCGTCCTCTTCTGTGTCACCACTCACGACGTGGATATTGCGTGGGACGCGCTGACGGAGGCAGGAAAAACCTCCTGTGACATCACCAGACAATTGGATCGGTCGCCGCCCATCTGGACAGAGGAGTAGGAGCGCTACGTTTGCACCAAAGTCACTTTATTTTCATATCTGAGCGCCATCTGTAGGCCTCCCTGCGGCCTGTTTGTACCCTGGGAATCACCTTGCGTGATCAACTTGTCTTCCGTTTTTCCATCTTCTGTCTTCCCATCCCTTGTTCTGCAAGGAAGCAACTTTCAGTGGTATTTATTTCAGAGCATGTAGGTGTACCGTATATTGGTGCTTGACTTTTATCGATTTCTATATGTGCCATCTGTCGGCCTTGTCCGTGTGGTTGGTGCACATTATTTTTTCTGTGCTGGCCATCTGTGCGGTGGTTTACGTTGGTTTGCGGATGCACATAATTTTTTCAGTTGCCATCTGTGACAGTTTGTCCGTGTGGTTTGAGTGGCACTTATTTTTTTTTTGTATCCATCTGTGCGGCTTGTCCGTGTGGTTGGTGAGCATTATTTCTGTTCTTTCTGTGCCATCTGTGCAGGTGGTCCGTGTTGGTTTGGTGCACATTATTTTTTTGTGTGCGGCTAGCGGTTATCCATGTAGTTGAATGCACATCATCGTAATTTTCTGGTGCACCTTCTTTATGTTTTGTGTGTGACATAACCATGTTGGAGGTATACAACATGGGGTGCCTCTGCACAGAGTACCAGCTAGTGGGGGTGGGGGTGGTGTGATGTCCCACCTTGTTACCGATCATCCTTCTCCCTGCTCAATTCCGTTGACCCGGAAAGAAAACAAGAAGGTGCATTAAAGTTTCCAGTGCTGGGACTTCGCAATTCAAGTGCCCTGGGGCTTCCACTGACCCCACAGGGTAGAGCAAGATAATTATACCCTCAGAGTCCCTGACTTTTTGGGACCAAACCTGGAAAGAATTGCCCACAGCAGGGCTTAGAGCTCTGGACGTTTTTAAGTTTATTTACGTTTTAGTTTATGAGGAGCTGCTGAAATTAATTGTAGTCCAGACAATCTCTACGCGGGCACCAGCATATTGCCAAACCCTACTTCATTTTAGGCACAACCCTCCAGGTAGACTCATGTAGTGTAGCCAGAGAGGAGCAGTATTGGGGCATGTAAATTCCTAAAAGGGATTGTAAAGAAGGCCCGCAATCAGGGGACTAGTGGAGCACAAGACATTCTGACCCCACCCGATGTTTGCATGGCAATGAGCAGATGCGCTTTGAGCCATTCCATAACTTTAATGCACTGCACGCAAACAACAGTGCCCACCCAGAGCTGACCCCAGTTATGGTCGTTTATTATTAAAGTCGGCCCAATTAAGATCATTTTACGCCAAGTTGCCTAGGATATACAACCACCAAACAATGGGGAGCATAGACGAGGTCCCATGGTCAATTTAAAGGAGATTTCGAATTCCGTCAGTAGAGACAAAAAGAGGGCAACGTTATATGGCGTTTAGATGTAAGCTTAGGTATAGGGAAGGGTAGGACTCCACTATAGTGCTTCCCAGAATGCCCCCCCTACCTGGGTGTACAGGAAGATAGTGTGGGATTGGGTGCATCACTTGGGACCAGGGCTCCACCTTGACCGGGATAATTTCTACACCAGCACTTTACCTGTTCAGTGCCCACTTCCAGAAATACTGCGGCATGCGACACTCTACGCAGAAGAAATCAGAGAGGTTTTTCCTGAGTCTTGTGTTGTGGGTGTAAGTACAAGGACAAGAGAGAGGGCCTGTATTCACCATAATACATGGGCACACCAACCACCCATGTCACGTAGAGGGTTTGCCAGTACACGAAGAAACCCAAAGCACGGACGTATTTTGATTATAAACAAGTAACAGGGAGGGTGGACTTGTAGGACAGGTTGCTTACAGACACAACAACGCATGAGTAAGCGCCAATATTTGCAGTGTCCATGACTGTGATGGGCATAGTCCAGCACACTGTGCCTATGTGAGAGTTCCATTGTGTGTTAGGGATGTGAGTCGTGGACCCTCGGGACCACCGAGGGAGATTGTACTAGACGACAGACGGAACAGCAGAGTTAAGTGGGACCTGGCTTTACACAGCGCATGCTGCAAAGGAAGATGGTCTCGATGCGGCAGGGTACCACAGTCGTTCAACAGGTGCGACCTAGCTTGCTGTGGCACCAAGGTATAATGCAGAGGACAGTCTTACCCGGGGTAGGTGACAAAGGAGAGGACAGCACAGAAGGCCACCTTTGACTCGGGTCAGGAAACACAGGGAGGGAGGATACACAGGAATGCAGGATACACAGGAAAGGCTTTCTGTTTGTCAGGATTTCTATACCATGGATCGCCGAGGGGGTTTGCCCGTGACATTGTGTACCTTCCTAAAAGTCTCACGTTTGTGCGGGCCATTTAGTATAGGTAAGTGTGGGGAATTGCTCTGGTAGTTGACAGGTAGACAGGCAGGAAGCAGTGACACACGCGAGGTTTTAAAAGTCCAAACTTACGTGTTATTCACACTTGCAAAACAGAACCACAAATTCAGCCTTGGCTTAGGCACATGCAAAAACATATAGAAAGTAAGTTCCTGCCAGGCTAGGCGCTGTCTAAATAACATTTTGAGGACCCTAGCTATCCGGGTCGGTACAGGCGCCTGGCACACGCTCTGGCAAGCAGGCAAGACAGGAGACCTCAGACCTTTGCTGTGAGAATGCAATCTCGCCTTTCAGCTATCCAGGTAGGGCCTTCCCTACTGTTCTGGCCTTGAGATAACTCAGGCCCTAACGAGGGCGATGAGATTCCGCACCTGTGGGCAATTCACAAACCCGGACGAGCCCGGGGTGGAGTAGGAAGTCCCACTACCAGCCACCCCTACTCCAGAATAAGCAGGCCCAGTGCGGAAGTCCAAATGGGTCTGTGGTCGCTAGGCCAAAACCGACAAACCGACATCCGGTATCTGTATGCATTAAACCTGGGTATGCAGACCAACCCGGGCTTTTACCACACCCCCTTCATCTGCCTGTAGGACAGGATTAGCGGTTTTCCCACACAATACCCTACCTTTATAACATACCTCACCCTCAGTTCAGACCGCCAAGGAGGCGAAACTCCTGACATTAAACAATGCGTTCGGGACAAGGCAATCCGAATTGCCCTGTAGTTTCCGGCCGGTGCTCCACCCGTAAAGACTGAAATTTTGGAGGACAAGAACCAACTGTAGTGACCCCTGGCATTCTTCTCCTGAGTTCTAGCATCCACGTGAGGAGGGGAGAGGGAGTGGTCAGTTATGAGACGGAAAATGTCGTCCCGCACGTAGTAACCGTATGGGGACTCTAATGCCCACTTTATCGCCAGACCTTCCTTATCTACGATACTGTTAAATTTTTCTATGCTTGGGGAAGCTTCTGCTCAGGTAGGTAATGGGGGGTCTTCTCCATTCACCTCTGCAGACAGGACAGCTCACCAGCCTACCTCTGACGCATCCGTCTGACAATAAACGCTCTCTTGACGTTTGGCGTATGAGAGGACGGGGGAGGGATTCACACAAAGCAGACTTCACTGCCTGCAAAGCCCCTTCTGCTCGTTCATTTCCATGAACATGACACGGCCTTACCATCAGCAGGTTCTGTCAGAGGAGCGGACATGGTGGCAGAAGTTTGGTATAAAACGTTCTGTAGTACCCTACAATGCCAAGGACATGCCCTGACTTGCTTTGTGCGTGACCTGGTTGCGGCAACCCTGTGTAAGCGTCAATCTTGGTGATATGAGGTTTAATTATACACGACGATAACAACTAACCCAAATAGTGTGTCATCTCCTATTCCCAAGCGCCACACTTCTTGGGGTTTGCAGTCAGGCCACGCTGCCCTTAGAGAGTTACTACGGCCTGTACCTTGGCAAGGGACTCGACCAGTCTTGATGAGATGATTAATGTCCTCTGATAGGCGAGGCATATCTCTAGTGGCTTAACACTATGTCCATTAACCGTTGAAAGGTTAGCGGGGCCCATGTGTAGCCCAAACGGTAATTAATACAAACATAGTGCAAAAGGCCCTCAGGGGTGATAAAGGGCTGTCTTTTCTTTAGCCCGATCCGTCCGTGGATACCTGCCAATATCCTTTAGTAGATCCAGGGTGGTGAAAGAGGTACGAGCACCCCCTAGTGCCAGTGATGGCGAACCTATGGAACCACAGGTGCCAGAGAAGGCGACTCAGAGCCCTTTCTGTGGGCACTCAGGCCATCGCCCAATTCACCAAACAGGACCAAATACACCAAATCTTTCTGCGAGTCCCAAGCAACTTAAAGAGGACCTTTCACCACTCACAGATGAGTGAGTATGAACAATCCTGTAGGGGCGGGCTACACAGATTCAGGGGCACTTGATTTGAATTTTTTCTAGCCACCAACGGTTATTGCGGAGATATCATTCCCAGTTTCTGACGTTTTGTGTTAACATAGATCACAATGTTTTGTTCAGTTTTGCTTGCGTTGCATTTACACAGCATTTGCATCACAATTATGGAGGCTTTCATACACGAGAGAAATATCCTCTCCACTGACAGTAGAGAGAAGATTAACATAAGAACGCCCCAGCTCCTCCTCTTGGACCAAACAGATTAGGAATGGTCACATCTTGGAACTAATAACTCTTGCAACCGTGGGGGCTAGAAGGGAAAATTCAACGTGGCCCTTGGAATCGGGTAGAAGACCACCACAGAACAGCATGCTAATCTCCATATAAGTGAGGGGGTTGGGTGAAAGTAATCTTTAAGGGAGGCTGCTCCAGCGTCTATTTAAAAGAGTCTCAATTCATTGGCTGTTTGAAAACTGGATGTATTGGAAGGATCTGGGAGGGGGACCGCCTTCCTCCTGGATGGAGAAGTATACAATGAATTGGTGTAGAACTATTGCCCTACATTATGTCAACTGCATGGTTGCCCTTAGGAGAGCACAATACAATTGAATGATGTCAGAAGTTACTGCTCAAATGCCAAGTGGCACTTCTATGGGAAATTAAGGGTGGATTGTGGTTGTAGGTTTGGGAACTCGGTCTCTAAAAGGTTAGCCATCCACTGCCCTATAGTCGTCTCAATAAGCTCGTCCACTCAGGGGCATGGGATATAGGCATCAAAACTTAGACACCGCATGCATTTCTAAATCACGTGGCAAATACCGAAACGTCCCATCCGGTTGGGAAGTGAACAATTGGACTGGCCCACTCACTTTGGACTTCCTCATAAACCCCCTAGCTTCAGCTCTTCTGACTTCTTCTGCATGGTTGTTACGAGCTTCAGGACGCGGTCGACTAATCTTACCATTTACCCCTGGCTCAAGTGACAATATCATGTTTAATTCAGACGTGTAACCAGGGCAACTCTGAGAAACACATCTGTATTTCTGCTACAAACTATCGAGCCTCTCGGCTGTGTTGCTCTTTGGTAAGGGGTTATCGGGCTATTCGCGTTCTGCTCCGGCCACAGGCTTATCTGGGAGGTTGAGGGTGAGGATGCGGGTTTTTATCGCGGCGGGTGGACTAGCCAGGACCATCTCTGTATGCAGACTCTCCTCTGTCTTTCACAGGCCTTCAACAGATTTACATGATAAGTCGCTAGGGTTTCTCCGTACCGGGCTGACGTTATCCTGAGTTCACCTATCCTATTGTCTCTAAACCTCATTACGGTCCTTGCCATTTAGCGAGAGAGGAAACTTTACTTTCGACAGTGGGGACTAGCAACCAAAACACGATCACCGGGACTAAAGCTCCTTACTTTTGCTGACCTGTTATAACACCCGGCTTGGAGTTCTTGTGCCTCATCAATATGCTCTTTGACCCCAAGGGCATGACGGCTGCCACCCTGTCCTTGCATATCTGCATATGGTATATTAAACTTTGTGGGGGTGGGGATCTTGTTCCCATGTCTTCCTTGGCTAAGTGTCCAGGAGGGGGGGACCCCTGGGATGTCTGCCATACACGGAACTCAAACGGTGAGAACCAGAGTAGAGGCTTGGTGGGACCTCTGGATGGCGAACATTTTACATAGGGCAAATAGTATCCAGTATTCCCATCTTGTTGACCACCTTTTTTAGCATAATCTTAAAGTTTGTTGAACCGTTTACCCATCCATCGTCTGAGGATGTACACAGAGGTGCGTAACTGTTTAATATTAAAGACCGAATAGCTCCTTGGTGACTTTTTGAATAAAAGGAGTTTCCCCGATTGTGAGGATCTCCTTGGGAAGTTACACACCAGGCAGAACATGGCAAAACAACTCCTAGCAATTAGTTCGCAGAGGGTGTGCCGCAGTGGGATGGCCTCAGGATATGGGTTGGAGCATGGTCCCATGACTACCAGGATTATGCTGATGGCCCCGAGCAGAGATTAACCAAAGGACCAACCAAATCCATGGCGACCCTTTCAAAGGGTACTCATAATGGGCAGGGGTGGTACCAACGGACTTCGAAAGTGTACCATGGGAGATGCAATTGACAATCAGGGCAAGTTTTCAGCAATACCTTGTTTAACCTATCATATACTACTGGCCAGTAAAAACACTGCAAGATGCGTTCCAGAGTTTTTTTGGGAGTACTAGGTGCCCTCCGATCAATTCCACATGCTTAATTGCAAGGTATAACACCATCTGAGCGATATGGCTGAGGCACAATAACGGCTCCCGGGTTTCACCGTGGACCTTATCAAGCGGTACACAACTCCTGATTTACCACCACACGAGGGACAACTTAATCCGCACCTGGGGTGCTGAGCGTACGCACCATTAATTTCTACCACATTTTCTCTGGCGCGGACCAGAGGGGTCTGGCGGTGGGCAGTACCAAAGTTGTCACGGGATACCTCCAAATCAGACAACTGCGTCCGTCACTACTCCTCGAGTTTCGACCTGCAATAACATCTAGGGGAGGACATTACCAACTCCATATTCGGTGGCGGTCACCCCGACGGCAGGAGGAACTCCAGGTTGGTCATCAGGCTCGGCGTCAGAGATCTGACAAGACAACACAGGAGAAACAACCCCCCAACTTGGTTTCCCCGCATAGAGTCCAGAAACATGGGAAGTACCGTCCCAAGAATAAGGTCATGGGGCAAGTCTACGAACCCGCTGTGCCTCTGTAGTGTCTTCCACAAGAGGTCTGGAAGTTGTATATGTGGTGGGGGGTGGTCCTTTAAGTCCCCATGGATGCACAGGACTCCAATTGGGCGCCCCCCTTGTGACCGCTTGGGGTCTCTGTGAGGGACCCATTAATCAAGGTAACGCCGACTGCTCTGAGTCCAGCCAGGCAACGCTGGATGCCCATGCCACAGTCACCGGCACAGGTGGCGCATCATCGCAGAGTCGGGTGGGTAGTAGGCTGTGTAGAAAGGGGCAGCATAGAGAGAAACCCTTCTGCGGAACGTGCAGCCATGGGTCTGAGGAATTGGGGCCAATGGGCTGCCATATGACGGCTATGGCAGGTCCACAGTGGGGGAGGGCCTCCCCGCCTCCTCCCTGGGTAGTTCCCGGACATTGGGCAGTTGTCCTGCCCCGGGGAATTTGTGGGATGACAAGACCTTCCGTGCCTTAAGGCCTTTGTTGGTATAAGGGCTTTCTTTGCAGGGCATGAGTGGCACCAAAAACTCTCCACCAACCACCACCAGCGCATCGGCATCAGAAGGGTCCCCGCTGTGCCCACCCCATTGTTATTGGATCTCACCCGGCAAGGCCCTGAGGAAACGGTCCCAAAAACTTTCGGACCATTGCGTGCTGGGGTTGCTTGTCTCGGCTGAAGCCACTTGCGGACCAATAAGTGAACAAGTTGGTGGCATCTGCCCCCTCGGTGGTGGTGGAGCGCCTCGGGTTCTCCAAGCTATTCACTCTTGAGGGGCGTAGAGCTGATCACATCCTAAGTGCGGGCCAAGATCTCGCCTTTACCTTGGGTATCCCGGGGCAATCTCCTCGGCTCAGTCGTAGTATGCCGGATGGGGATCAGCGACGAGGAAGGGGGCCAACCACTTGCCCAAGTGGCTGTGGCAACCTCCTCTCGAGTGGCCACCCCTCTCAAAGCCATGTCAGATAGGCCTCCCATGCATCCTCGGCGGTCATCTTGGTCATAGCTTTGCGGACTCTTTCCTGGGTCCCTTCAACCGTCATTCTGGGACAGTCCTTTGCTGAGCAGTGGTCGTGGCTGTTTTCCTGCCGAAAGAGCAGCAATCTGTTTGTCTCTTGCTGCTGCCACTTGGGACGGAACAAGCTGCTTGATTAACGTCCTACATGGCTGTGGCTGCAAGCTTCAGTGTGTCAACTTTCCAGGACATGCACAGTTGTGACTCAGCACTTTGCCCCTCCAATCCACCATTAGTGGGGAATTGCTCTGGTATTGCACCGGTAGCAGTGCATGAAGTCAGTGAACACGCAGTTTTAAAAGTTTCCCCCCCCCCCCCCACTTAAGTGATTGTATTCACACTTGTGCAAAAGAACCACAAATTCAGCCTTGGCTTAGTGCACAATGCAAAAACATATAAATAGAATATTCCCTGCCGGCTAGGCCTGTCTATACATTTTGTAGGACCCTAGCCTATCCGGTACAGGCTGCTGGCACACGCTCTTTGGCCCAGCAGCAAGAACAGGAGACCCTCAGTTTACCTTTGCTGTGAGAAATGCAATCTCGCTTTCAGCTCTCCAGGCAGGCCTCTCCTACTGTTATGGCCTGTAGATTAAATCGGCCCTAACGAGGCCTGAGATCCGCACTGTGGGCCAATTCACAAACCCAGGACCGAAGCCGCGGGTGGAGTAGGAGTCCCACTACCAGCTTACCCCTACTCCATAATAGCAGAGCCCGTGCGGACATTACAAATTTGTCTGTGTTAGCTAGGCCAACACAGACAAAAAAGACTATTCCTGCTTATCATGCTGCATTAACCTTGGGTTACTGCAGACAAACCCAGGGCTTTTACCACACACCCTTCATCTGCCTGTAGACAGATACGGTCGGTTTCCACACAACTACCTCTTTACTTCTCACAGGAGACAGAGTACATAAGTTGGGCTGGCTTTCTGCATGCTTCAGCGCTGACTGTCTGTCAGAGCTTTTTAATCTGTGTTTATGGGGTACTACAGTCGTCTCTGCTCAAACATGGATGTAGATGTTTACATAAGTGGCCCTTCTAGTTCTAGATTGAGGTCTCCATAGAGTGTGAAACCTAGCCTAGAGCCTGGAATGAGCGTTTCCTTCTCTAGAATATTGAAGCATTCTGGAATGAGGTAGAGGAACTCTGGCAGTGCTATGAAGCGACAAATTTAGAGTCAGACTTAGGGCTGAGGATGGAGTGGGCCTGTTTATCCATTGTGGCTTTCTCTCTATCTTCAGTGGTGTATCTGTCAATGGAGCTCAATTTTCTACCATATTGATATCTGGTCCTTCTTGGAGTTCTTATTTTTCAGGACAGAGACAGAGTTTCCTGTATCCATAGGGCATCTGATTCACTGTGCCATGATCCATGTTCTAAGGATTTGTAAGTTTTATATTATTTAGTATTTTCTTGAGATTGGATTTTCGCTTTACATCCAAAGGCAAAGGTGTGGAGGCCCTGAATGTTCCAGTTATTGATAATAAGGACATGGTTGTTGTTGTCCATGTACCTTGTAATTAGCATTACTGTTTAGAGCAATCTAGGATACATCTAAAAGGGGATATGGACACAAGTACCCCACAGATCAAACGGATTGTTCCAAAATCAAATAACCTTCCATTACTTAGGTAAGATTGGTGAACACTTCTTATTTTAATTCAGGGGCACTTCTAAAAGGTATTTACCTTACTGCAGTCTTTCGTAAGTATACCCTGATGAAGCAGGCGAAACACGTTTCGGGTGGTGTCCACCCTTAGCCTGTATATACAGTAACTGAGGACAGGTAATCTGTCTGAAATGCGTAGGCGATCACCGTCTTTCTGAGTGGATTTGTTATTGCTATATATGCTTCAATAAAGAAAAACATTTTTAGACCGTGGACCTTGGCTGGACCGTCAATTGTTTGCCAACTGTGTATGTGTCCCTTGTCCTCGGTTATTCCTCTGAGCAGTGTGCAATACTATTTAAATAAATTTGTTTTAATTGATCTAATAAACTGTTATTTTAAGATTTATATTTTTTTAATCCAGTATAACCCCTTTAAGTTATTGAAACATATTGGCTAAATAACCAGTGCTATTTCTGCATTGGGCTTCATTACATAGTATTATCTAGCTCTCTGCTACAGCTTTTTTCCTTTTTTTAAAGCTTTATTAATAATCGACAAATAAAAACAAACAATAATAAAAATAAAGCAAAAAAACCCTCATCAATCACAACCGTACATCTGATCAGCCAACACAGCATAGTTACATAACAATAATAGCAGTAAACGTACCTTTTTACAACCCCCTCCCCCCCCCCCTACCTTTCCGATCTGGAGATGGAGAAAAAAAAAACAAAAAAGAAAAAAAACAAAACCTACCACAAAAACCTAACCCTACTTGAATTTTGCCATTCTTTCACCCCTGGGACTTTTGTATCTTTCCAATGTTTAATTAACACCAATCTAGTCAAGAACAGGAGTTTCAACAACAAATCAGATTTGGGTCCTGGGCCCAGATTGTGTGGGAGACGTCCCAAAAGCCCAAGGCTGTATGTGGTAAACTACATTGGACCAGATCCTCAATTGTCTCATATATTTCACCCCAATATCTCTCAATCCTAGGGCATTCCCATAAAACATGGAGTATGCCGGCACCAACTCTATTGCATCTCCAACAATTAGAATTCTCTCTGAACCCGATCTTAAAAAGCAAAAGCGGTGAGAAATAAATCCTGAATAGAATCCCGAATAGAATATTTAATTGTGTACACCTGTGATTTAAATTAATAGAGCTTCTAAACACATTCCTCTATATACCTTTCCATTGATCCTCAGTGATCGGGCCCACCTGATTGGCCCATTTCAATTGGGTAATGTGAATCTTTTGATCAATACTATTCCTTAAGAACTTATACATTTTTGCTAAAGTTTTTGATGCACCCCATTCCTTAAGAACTTATACATTTTTGCTAAAGTTTTTGATGCACCCCCCAAAATCCAATATTGCTGTAAGGTTACCATTCTCCTCCACCTTAACGCCCTCAAGAACTTTTTCTCGTCTATACGCCTGATAAATTTGCCGATATCTAAACAGATCCCTATCGTCCAGAACACCCATATTCACCCAGTGCTGAAATGTTTGTAGCTCCCCATTTACACCCAATTGTCCTTGGGAGATTATACCTTTTTTTTTTTTACCCAAAACCCGACGTCCTTCATTTTATAAAATTTAAAATCTCCAAAGGAGAGGGGCTCACCTCCGTCCTCGTAGATTCAGAAGAAAAAGTAGGACTATTTCCAAGGCGCTCACCGATCCAGATGGTAATAAAACCATTTAAAATTAACCAATGATGAAGTAAAAATAGAAAACATAAAAACATAGGAAACACAAACAAGAATGACAACATAAAACACAAAAGCATGGTAAACTAGCACGAAAGTCACAACGATGAGGGACGTCAAGAGCAACAAAAAACAGTAAGCAAAAGAGGTCTATGTCAAAAAACTAGCGATCGGTCACAACGCAACACAGATACAGACACAGGCAAGGTCAACCTTATGCAGCGAGCGAGTGATGAAGGGATTTCAACCACTGGCACAGGTGACTTATGGTGAAGCTGCAATTTATGCAGCCAGAAACTCCACCTCCAGAACCTGATAGAGCTGGAAGCTTCTGGGAATGAACCCTCAGGGTGCAGAAACAACAGGGCACCATGCAGAGGTACCACTATGTGTCCAGCATTTGAACACAATCCTAGTACAGCGCGAGATATTATGGCAGCCGCTGCCGGATGAGAGGGGAGTTTGCTTTTTTAAGGTATACGGCGCGGGGGGGTCGGAGGAACGCTTGCTTGGCACCGCAGAAGAACCAGAAAGTCCAGCATTCTCCCTAGCAAACCTGACGCGCCTTCTTCCCTTCTATGGTCCGGTCCGTTGTGCCCATACAGCAGGTTACCACCACATTAGGGTGTGTGTATCAGTGTCTCGGGAGAAATTGGGTATTCAAACCTTTTTTGTGGAGCCTTTTTTCATTAATCTATTGCAAATGTAATTCCACCCAAAAGGGAATGTATTGTCAAAAATAGTTCAATTGGAGACTGCACCTTATTTGTTTCTATCCTATAAAACCCGAAAGGGTTAACAAACTTCTAAAAAAAAGGGGGCGTATTTGTACGTGAGGGGTGTAGTTTCCATAAATTGGGGTAAGGTAAGTGTAAATTACAAGTTTTGCTATTTATTTAGGCTCGCCAGTCAATAAAAGTTGAGCAGGTCCATTAATAAAGGTTTTGCTGATTGCCCAAAAAATTTGAAAAATGGACCCTAAATTCTGTGCCTAAACATTCTAGTAAAATATGTGGAATCTTAAAATACCATGCCAAATATAGCAGACATTTGGAAATGTAATTCTATTTATTTGGGTGCTTATGACTTATGACATCAAAAGTAGAGAACTTTGAAAGGAATTTTTCCAAATTTTTACAAAATTTTAGTTTTTTCATACCTAAAACACAAAAGAATCATCCAAATTTTTTAACTAATTTGAAGTAACCAATGGGTGTCCCGAAGAAAGCATTCGCAAAATCCCTGGATATCTTATAGCATCCCAAAGCTCTAAGAACTTACGTGACAAGTGTCAGATTTGAAAAAGGACTGCGTCCTTAAGGCCACAAAATAGGATGGTCCCGTAGGGGTAAGGATGCAATGGAATCAAAAAATCAAACTGTCACCTTAAAAAAAGCATGGGAAAGTCTCTATGGCAACACTGAAAACAAATGTTGAAACCTCCTCGGTATCCCGTACTCCTCTTCTCTAGTTGCGACAGCTTGAGATCATCTTAGAGAGGTACATCTAGAGAGAGATTTTAGACTCCCATCCCGTACTGAAATCAGCTGCGGCTTTCTAGCGGGATGCTCAGCAGACATCGTCATTTATCAGCAAGAGAGGCCGCTGATAAGCGGCGATAATAAGAAGGATTGCCGGAAGCTAAGGCAACAACCAAAAGAAAACACTGGTGGGGGTCACTTTCGATCTGTGGTCACTGTGCATATTTTAGATTTGAATTAATATATAGGGATACTATAGAGCCATTGCAAGAGCGAAATTCTAACACTGTGTTTGTGGATAACCATAGGGTTTATGCTCTTCTGTTAAAGCTGCTACATTTTGTGCTATGCCGTTATATTGTATATGAAATCTGTCCAGCTTACGAATATGTATTACTTTATGGCGTTCCACCTACAATGCGGTTATTTGCGCATGAGTGTGTCACCGGCTGGGGTCAGTGAACACCCTGGACCACCGAAGGATGATGACACTAAGCTGACACCTGGGACCAGTAATTCTCAGCGGGGCCCACCTGATCTTCACCAGAGCCCGCCGCAAAGCAGGTGGTCTTGCTACGGGTGTGGTGCCACCAGGTTGTTCCA
Organism: Engystomops pustulosus; assembly: GCA_019512145.1. Lineage (NCBI taxonomy): Eukaryota > Metazoa > Chordata > Amphibia > Anura > Leptodactylidae > Engystomops > Engystomops pustulosus. Next base: position 176,614,764 of record CM033642.1, on the reverse strand, counting down.
CAGGTGGCCACTAGCCTGAGGTGGCACGGCCAAGCGTCGAGGTACAGTATAAACGTTAGGCAGTCTTGTGGTCAGAAGGCACAAGCAGATGTTCAAGGCAGGCGGCAGAGGTGCCAGAGTATGGTCAAGGTCTGGGGTCACATGGGAGGTCAGAGAGGAACACTAGGGGACGCAGCAGGGGAAATGGCTTCTTGATGGCATGTATTGGGTCACCAAGAAATCTCTGGGAGGGAGACTTTACCAGTACAAAAAAACTATTCTCTTCTGGCTCCCAGGATCTATGTTCGGGCACGAACTCCTTCCAGTCTACAAGGAAGAACCACTTAGCTTCATGGGCTTCATGTCCAGTGCCTCTTTACCTCTTAGGACATCCTTGGAATCATCACTGGAGAAGGAGGAAGAGAATACTGAGAGAAGGAGTTTGGGATGTGCTTACGTGTGAGGACGGCGGAGCTTACACGCCACCGGATGTGATGCGTTTACTCACTTTAAAAGGGCAAAGGAAGCGGACCAAAAACTTTTAGATAGGTATCTTCAGCCGGGGACGTATCTGGAAGATGACACACCTTGGTCACAGGAGAGAAAGGACAGGAGGAGTTTGACGCCTCTATTAGACTGGGTCTGGTTGGTGCGGTCTCGTTGTGGCTTGGAGAGAGACAGCAAGGTCTGTTCCCAAAGTGACTTGAGATCCTATACCGTTCCTCTATGCAGGAACTCAAGGGAGTAGACAGAGGAAGAGGAGGGATGAGTGATTTGATCATAGACCACAAAGAAAGGATCTGCTCCAGCAGACCCAGGAAATCAAGGAGTTCTAGGAGAATTCAGCCCATGGACAGGACCAGTCATCTTCACAGGCTGAAGACGAAGAGTGATGAAGCCCAGAGTCTGATTAACCCTTTCTATTGGCCCATCTCGGACGGTGGGTGGTAAGCAGGGGTAGTAAGCGAAAGAAAAGAGAAAAAGTCCAGTTTTAATTGCAGCGGGTTACACAAGGACGCCAGAGCCCGAACTTGGACACAAAATGGGAAATCTGGAAAAAACGGTCAGTCACCACCAGATGACGGTATGGTCAGGAAGACTGGAGGAAGATTGGTTTTGTTCGGAGAAATAATATGCCGAGGGGACCGGCTCTTTCCACTGACATCAGAGGCACGGGAAAGAGGAAAGAGCCATGGCCTGATATTATTCTCCACAGAAGGGAAATGGATCAAACAGGTGAAGAGTGAATGAAAATAAAATGTGACCAACGTCTTGCCTAGATTAAGGCGTTTGGTGTCTGGAGATACAGAAGGTTCTTATGGTCTGTGTATTACACAACCGAAAATGGTGAAGCTGCTTCCAGTAGATATCGCCATTCCTCTAGGGCAAGTTGATGGCAATCATTTCTCGGTCTCAATAGGTTGTAATTCTTTCTCTGCTGGGGAAAAAAAGTCTTGAGAAGAAGAAACCCACTTGAGGAGTACGGCCTGGAACCTTCGGGGTGAGCACCAGCCCTGCACCTAAGGAGGATGCGTCACCTCAAGATGAAAGGGATTCTTAGTGTCAGCCTGGAAAGGAACGGGAGCTGAGGCAAGGCGGACTTCAACCTTGAGGAGGCTTCTCAGTCCGCCAAGGGCCAGGCACGAGGAATTGCACCCTCTTGGTGTAGTGCCATGATAGGAGACACAAAGTGGAAAAAGGCCAGATAAACTGCCCAATAAAATAGTTTGCAAAACCCAGGGAAACATCTGTATGGCTAGTTAGACCTTCTGGCATGGCAATAAAGAAACTCAGGCAGTTAGAAGGATACATCTGGAGATCTCGGTTGGCGGAGATTATATAGCCGAGGAAAGGGAGGCTCCGTGCGGAAAGAAGATCTTTATCCAGGCTTGGCGTAGAGCCATTTAGCTCGGAAGGAGGACCAAGAAATTGCTATACTTGGGACTGATGGGTCTCAGGTCTGGGGAGGAGGAACACCAAGACGTCGTATAGGTAGAACCCACAAACACCTGTATACAGGCAGATCTCTTGAAGACTCATTGACAAATTCTGGAAGGAAAGCTGGTGGAGGATTTACGAGTCCAAGTGGCATCACGAGGATTACTGGACATGTCCGTCACGAGTGTTAAACGCTGCTCTTCCACCTCGTCTCACCCTTAGGGATCGGATGAGATTATAAGGCCCTGTGAAGATCCAATTTAGAGAAAACCCACCCCACCCCAACACGCAGGTGGTTAAAGAGCGCCGTGACAAACGGCCAACAGAGGGTAACTGTTCTTAAACAGTGACCGTGTTAAGCCTGCGATAGTCTTACAAGGACATAGGGAGCCGTCTTCTTGGTCACGAAAAAAGAAGCCATAAATAAAATTAATGAGAAAATTCATTTGCATAAAATGGTCATCAAACTAAGAATGATGTGTAAAAAAAACATACAGAAAACAAATAGACAATTTCATTGTTTCTATACAGTGTTCATGTGTTATAAATAGGGATTAGATATTGGGCATCGTCCCATGGCGCGGGGGGGGGGGGATCAGCAAGCGGGGTCTCGGCTAAGGGGCTTGTGCTAGTTCTTCAAACACCGCCCGGAATAACGCCCATGAAAGCAGAGCAGGTTGTAGCCATGACTGGCTTGCCCCTGTCCCATAGAAGAGTAGCCCAGGCAAGGGCCTTCCCGGATTAGGACGTTGAACAAGGGAACACACCTTGGAGCGCTCGAGACAAACTTGAAGGCTGCACGGAACACTGGGTAATATATAAAGACCTGCACACCGTGGGGTCCCCATCATGACTTCTAGGGGCAATAGACAGTTGAGCCTTGGTTCAGTGCCAGGAGACAAGCAGGGGTAGCCGCCAGAGATCTGACACGAGTGCTGTCGCCGATTCAAGAGAGACTGTGCGCACGATTTCATGCTTATGTCGCTTCCCGATTCAGGTCCACAGAGTCCACCATTATTCCCTCCCCGGTGTATGTAAGTGCATTGATAGTTCCCATACCGTCCCCACCTATACTATAGACGAATAGTATGTAACCATGTTTTCATACATATTCAGTCTTGTATTGAATCCGGGAACATCCTAAATGGGACCGGTTTTTATTCGTAGATATAATGCAATGACTTTACCTATTTTTTTAAGACCTTTATTCTCTGACAAAAAACAAGGGCCTAAAAAGCTAAAGAAAAGTGAATCTGAACCAGTTAGAAGACCAGATCGCTAACTAACCTCATAAAAGACTGCCAGTGTTTGCAATAATCCAACCGCGTGTCCAAACGGTGTAGGAAAAAAAAAAATCTACTAAAGATGAAAATTGCATACTACATCCCGTTACCCCGTTCCGACTGTCGCCGTGTCGGGTTCAGCTATACCATGGAGAGGGGCTCACGTTCTGAGCCCTCTCCATGCCAGTAAGCTTTGTACCCGGAGCTTCAAAAGATGGGTGGCGCCCACGTTGTAAGTATTGTACGTTCCACGTGGGGTCATTGGGGAGTCCCCGATCAGCCGCCATACTGTCTTGTTTAACCCATCATTACAATGTTGTTTTGCACATTTTAATGAATGAGGTGAAAAAACTTGTAGTTATGGCGTATATGGTAGGATCGATTAGTATAAGCCTAGGTTAACAGTGCCCTGGGGTACTAAAATGGTTAGATTGTGAAAAGTCACCACACCACAGCTCCTAGACAACCGAGGTTATGAAAAGTTAGAGCCAGAAAACATTTGTGTCCAGGAGGCTTAAATTTTTTTAATGTAGGAAACCTTTATAAAACCTTATATAAATTTCAATCCATGGAATCGGACGGACCTAAGAACAAAATAGACATTTGAGGCGCACGATAAAAGCCGTAAATCCAAACCCACAGAAAACGTTGCAATATGTGTTTTTTTTTACCATTCTTGACCCGAATTTGGAATTTTTTTCCCTTACTGACATGGCATGAATAATCCATGACCATACTATTAATATATTACGTAAGAAAACAAGCCGTCACAGATTTTTGAGGTGGAAGTGAAAATGTGAATGAGAAAAACAAAAAAGGAACCAGTCAATAAGGTGTCAAAGTAACTAATCTATTCGTAAATTCCTATAAAGATTGTAATTTATTATACATAACATAGACAGTTACATGTCCGAGTACTGGGCACTCGAAATATGTTTAAAAACCCAATATTTGTCAATAAAAAAATAAAATCTTATAGGGTAAAGCAATTGTCTCAGTCACAGATTCACTTTACAGATCACGTACAAATCAAGTCACATAAGACTGTCCTCCATGGAGCTTTATTGCTTGATAGCAGTTATACATCCTATCAATGATGATATTCTGTCACCTAGAAATAAAAGTCGATTTTTATTAAAAACAGATAGGAATGCTCATTATACATATTCCGCTGATACATTGTTGGTAATTGTTAATGTCCTTGTCCAGGCATAATGTTCTTATAAGTGGATCTAGGTCTTTCCACTATTGAACTAAATGTTTCTGATCAGGATTCTTGTAATATTATGTCTCAATAGTTCATTGAAATAGCCAAAATCTGAACGTTAGTGGCCTCACCTTCAAAGTTGCTTACAGCGTGCTGCGAATTAACATGCTAAATTAAAAGCTGCCTTCGGCTGTCTTCCGTCAGCTACTGATCATGCGACTGTGGTATACCAGGGTTTGCTATGGAGACGTATGTAGTGACAAGGTCAGCAGTTGTGCAAGTTTGTTGGATGAAGGATTATAGTCCTAATAGTATCTAGACATGGGAAGACTTCTACAGGCGTCCCGGTTACGTACAAGATAGGGTTTGTAGGTTTGTTCTTAGTTGAATTGTATGTAAGTCGGAATTGTATATTTATATTGTAACCCCAGAAAGATTTTTTGGTCTTAGAACCAGGATAACATAATAAAGCTTAATACAGGTACCTTTAATAACTATTATAGCTGATTATTGTAGCCAGATAACGTACAGTAAGTAATTTATAGCCAAGGTCCGTTGTAACTAGGGGTTGTCTTTGTTGGGTGTTCTAAGTAGGGACCGCCTGTATCCAACAGCGAGCTGCTGTATTACTATGCTAGGTGCGTTGTCGGGTGTCTAACCCCTTCCTCTCCATAGCTAAAGTTACTCCTCTTTTATGATAGTCCAAGAAAAGGCGTCTCAATTGTTTACTCCCAGTATTTCCGGAAATGCCAGATGTCTTTGGGTTTCTAACCCCTTCCTCATAGCTTAAAGTTGCCCCTTTCTTGATGGATCGTCATAAAGATTAAATACCAAGAAAAAAACCTTATGGATTCGCTTCCTGTTATTTCTGGAAACGCGTCTTTTTTAGAATATCAAAAGCTCCGTTGGAATGAAGTTCTACACCATGATGCTACTTTTGGGACTTAAAATCCTTCACACCAACAAAACTTGCACAACTGCTGCTCATAGAACGGAAGGCAGCTTTGATTTCAGTGTGGTACTCTCAGCGCTCTGTGGAGCAACTTTGAATATTAAGCACCAGCTCCCATTATATCTGTAAGCTTATGACACTTTCACTGAAGAAAACTGAGGTGAGGTCACTTACTGTTTCTAGATTTGGACGATATAGACCGACAAACTAAGTGAGATATATATTTGCATGAATTTCCTAATTAGAAACGTTTATTCAATGAGAGTGAAAGACCTATATGCATTATTAGAGATTGTAGATTTAGAATTAAAACCCTAGCCTAAATTTTTTGGTCACTGTGACCATTAGATTTTGATATTTTTTGGGGTGTCATAAGAACAGGAATTAAACAATAAATCTTATTACAGACCCCTTTAATAATCCTTACAGCTGATCATTGTAGCCTGGGACTAAAGTACAGTAAATTACCAACAGGGTCATAAACTAGTGTTCTTATGTGGCGGCGACTGCTGCATTCAACTTTTGGTCCTGAGGTAGTAGTAGACACAACTGGCGATACACGTGAGTAAAGTATACACTATAGATCAGTGATGGCGAACCTTTTAGAGACCGAGTGCCCAAACTTCAACAAAGACCCGCTTATTTATCGCAAAGTGCCAACCCATAAATTTAATTTGTGATTTATACTCTCTTCTCTGTCACAGTTTTCATTGATACCAGCCCCTGAGGACACCAATAAAGCAGAAAATGTCCAGTAGAGCTGTCACTTTAACATACCTCTGTGCAAGCAAGTCCTGGGCTGCTGGGACTGTAGAGAGATACCTCGTGAGGTCATCTCTGGTGATGGCCTGGGTGCCCACAGAAAGGGCTCCGAGTGCCACCTCTGGCACCAGTGCCATAGGTTAGCCATCACTGCTATAGATGATAAAACACTTGACTAAGTTTTTGTTAACACAGCAGAAGCCTATAGCGTTTAGACCAAACCACCTCTGATCACAATATGGAAAATGGTAAACACTCAAAAAAAAAATATGGAGTATCATATGATAGGGCTGAGAGATACACTCATGCATCAAGTCAACAGCTGGAGTGTTTTCAAAGCTGAGGATATTAACGTGGGGTGAATAGCTTCACAGGGTACCTTTTAGAGGTCAGTTGTTACCCCCAACACAAACCTGTGGAACGAAGGACCTTAAACAGTACTAAATAAAAAGAAGAGTTGTGTTCAGGCCATTAGAAGGATCCGAAAGAACTCAAAACCGAAATCCCCGCAAGTGCAAGAAGATATGGAAAAAGTTGAAGTACAAATTAGGGAAGAACACAGAGGAGATCTGAGTGGGAGTTAAAGGGTCACTGGCATGGGTGAAAAATTGAGGCATAGTGAGGAGTGGGAAATAAGGTAGAAGAACGAAAACCAATCGTTTAAAAACCGCTTCTCTGAAGGCTACGATGACGAACAGCAGTACCAGAACCCTGAAAGTAGACTCTCAAACTCTCATCCCAACTGTTAGGGAATGAGAGTGTCTGTAAATTTTGATCAGAATATCCTCAGACGAACATGGCCTGTGGGCCTGCAAAAATTTGCCCCAAGACTATGAAGAATGTACTCCAATGAGCTAACCAGACACTTTCAGACCTTTTCAACCTAACAGCCTTAGCTGCGGAAAGGTCTCCAACATCTGGAAACTGACCTATATGCGCCCCCACTACAGAAGACATAAACAACCAACCCATACACACGACTTTAGACCAATTGTCTTGACCTCTCACTCATGAAGACCTCTAAAATAGAGATCTTGTGGTATCTGAAGGGAGCGCTTAAAGATAGACGAAACCCCTTTACAGTTTGCTTATAATGACAAAATATGATGCTGCCCATGTCTCCTTCACAAGACGTACACATGCTTGGAAAGAAGGTCTCATATATGTTGGACTTTAAACGTCAGTCAGATCATTGCTAGCTCAAAAAATTTTCTGAGGACTCTGTTCTTATGGGATGTATCAAAAATGATGACCAAGACAGACACTACAGAGAGGGCAGTAGATAACTTTGTAAAAGCAATGAAAGAATAACTCATCATGAATATTAGAAGACAAAAATTGACCTATAGAGATTGAAAGGTGGCCAGTGTGGTGGCAATAGTCGGTTTAAATGGTAACAGAAAATTGTATGGTATAAGTAGGCATGTAGATGCTGGTATGAATAACACTGTAAGAAATCAACACACAAGTTCTAACATAATGCAAGTTATGGGGCAGATTACTTACCCGGCTCGTTGTTCGTGAGCCAGCGGCGCGTTCTCGGCACGGATTCGTGTCCGGCGGGATCATCAAGGCAGTTCCTCCGCATTCCAAAGGTTGCGGTGCTGCATTGAGTTCCCGGAAATGCACTGAAGAAGTTCACGATCCTATCTGGATGAAGGTAAGTGCAAGCTCCGGACACAATTTCATTTTTTAAATGCGGCGGTTTTTCCGAATCCGTCGGGTGCATGCCGGTGCTGATGCAACACAATCCGATCGCGTGCGCCAAATCCAGGGGCAATTCAGTACATCGGCGCAAATCGGAAATATTCGGGTAAACATCGGGAAACGCGAATCGGGCCCTTAGTAAGACCCCCTATGGTCAGAAACTGACACGCATGTCATATATCAAGAGATGGCTATGCAGTACAGCGGGGAAATCCTATTACAATTAATGACGTTCCCAAGATATATGAAGTATTGTATCTGATATAAGTGGTACATCAATGGTGCTAACGAGCAAAAGACCCCAAGTGGCTTAACGCTACCGGATTTGCGGTAAGAGATGAGATGCGGTGCTATGACCGCTGGAGCGCAGGTGGAAAAGTGGGTGCTCCCGCTGGAGAGATGAGTGCTGGTGTTCATTGTGAGTGCCACGGCTTTCAGCTGTGGCCGTAACCGGAAGTTACACTCCGGCAGGAAATGACATTCTGTCCGGAACCGGAAGGGACGTTCCGGCCACAAACAACTTATAGAAAGCAAATGTCGATTTAGTGTGGGTATATGTTGGCTATACGGATCTAGGTGCGAGAAAGTTGGGGAATATTTGTGTTAATGGGTATGTCAAGAATTAGGTAATGGATGTAGGATATGTACATGATCAGTAAGAATGATATATTGAGATGCGGGGTATAACGTGACAAGTATGAGATGAACTATAGTAATAACATGCACAGTGGAGTATTGTATGAGTGATATAGTGGATGACCTAAATATGAGGAGTATGATCATAAACTGAATGGTGGGATATGAATGGAATGATAAAGCAATGCACTGGAGAAAGTAAAGGGAGAATGATAGAGAAGAAACTTATACTTTGCAGTTCGGTCAGTTACAGCCAACTTGGGTCATTTTCTCATTACATATTGAAGTACAACAGTACTATTTTCATATTGCCTATCTTGGGAACGGTCATTCATTGTAATATTGTATTTCCCCGCTGTACTGCACAGCCATCTCTTGATATATGACATGCGTGTCCATATACCTGCATTATGTTATAACTCATGTCCTCTGATTTATTAGTGTTATTCATACTAGTATCTACATGCCAGCAACGCCCTACAATTTTTCTGTAATTCATTAAACACGAGTATTGCCACCACACTGGCCACATTTCAAATTCTTTATTTATCGATCTTTGGATCAATATATTACACTGTTATTATACTCTCTTTCTATTTGCAACATTTATATAATCATGTATTCATTGTTTCTATTCTAGTGCCTGATGAAGGTCTGAATTATAAGAACGAAACGTTGAAAATATAATTTGTTGGCTTGCTATACTGTTTATTCTGGATTAAATAATTTTCCTTCAATTTTTGATCTATAAAGGTGCCAATTTACCTTTTTCTATATACAGTATATTGTAGTAAACCTACTTGTGCACCCATTTACTCCGAAGCATTGAGTGACATGTATTTTTTCCTATCCTGTGGACCTAACTTGACCTAACTTGTTTTGTGAGACACCCTCAAGTAGCATTAGGATATTTGAAGTCTGTTAAGGACATTTGTTATCAAGTCTCTGTCCCTAGTCCTGTCATCACTCCTGTTGAAGCAGATCACCAGGATTCCTTCTCAGCCTTTATCTAGTGCAGATCATATATTAATATTCTGAAATCATCTTTTCTTTATGAGATCAATGAGACTTGTGCACATGGAGAATGTGATGTACCCCTCCCCTCTCCTCCCCCTGCTCATGTCTGTGTGTAATGTATAGTAAGCGGTTGCTAGTGTCTGTGCTTTATACTGTTGACATGCTGGTTCTGCTATAAATGTGAGAGACACAGACATCAGCTTACACAAGGACCTGACCTGCTCTGTCTCTATACCATGTGAGAGGTACAGACATCAGCTACACAAGTACCTGACATATTCTACTATACAGATGGCTTCAACACACACCGGGCTGCAATGGCGTGGCTTGCCAGCACAGCAAGCATAGAGAGCATCACCAGGAAACACATAGAAGCAGCCAGGCCCAGAGTGTCACGTCATATATACAGGCTGTCAGTGAAGCACTGGGGGTGCGGCTGTTCCTCCCACTCATAAAATGGACAGCTGAATATGATAATGGTTCATTGGACCTCTATCAGGTAATTTTATAAGCTTTTCGTACCTGATAGTTTGAGTTAACAAGGCATGGAGAGGGACACTGCAGGGATAGTGGCAATGCTTTCTAATGGCAGTTTTTGAAAATATATTTAGTTTTGGGGTTAATTTATCTGACGGGTTCTCTTTTAATGAGAATATTAATTATAAATGTGGAATAAGGCTCAACAGAAATTTGTTCTTCTTCGGGGACAAAAGTTTTGAGAGTTAGGAAAACCTGGGAACTTTTGGAGACATAGTGCAACAGTAACATGGGAGTCAATCGGATATAGCAGAATTTAATGAGCACGGAATTACGGTGGAGTCCACAGATGCCTATTCTAAAGACCCTTTTGTTGAATTCTTTTTCTCCTTTATCTTCATCACAGAAACCGTTAATATTAGAGAACTACTTTCTCTCAGATTTCTGCTGCCCTGACTCTCCGATTCACAAAGAGGAACATTGTATTTGCCCATTGATATTGGAGGAAACTATTTCTGTACATATTTTTTGTCCAGATGTCACTGGGGGGGTTTGCGGTCGTCTTCTGAGTGCAGCTGTTCACGTGAAGAAGGAAGCCCCAACCATTCTTGCTTTTCTCCACTGGAGCACCATAATATTGGTTTATTTAGGTTATGGTGGTGTGGTAAAGTATCCAGGTTGTCCCGTAGACTTCTCTCAGTAGTTGACAATATTAGATGATCATCTGAACATATAGCAGGAATTCACCCTCAAGGTCATAATGGGGTTAGTCCTGGTGCGAAGGAGGCCTCCGGGCTGCAGCCAGCTTATTGATGTAGATGTTGAAGAGTGGTTGGACTGCAGGCCTGTCCGAACCCCCGAAATAGCGTTCTTTGCACTTAACTGCAGATGTTCTGTAGGAGTTCTTGATTACTCATAGATTTCCCAGCAGTTTCAAGACAGACCTGGGTGCCGCACTCGAAGGCCTTTTTAAAGTCCACAAAACAGTCGTATATTCTGAATGGAGCCGGCGCAGAAGCTGCGGGTGTCGGCTATATATAATTATAGCCGACACCACTTCTAACACCTGCGATCGGAGATTTCACACAATCGCATGGGCATTTAGCGGAATCAGACCCCTATCTCCCCCCCGCGGCGCTTTTACCGGGGGTCCGCTGCTCCGATCTGGTGCCCGGGGCTGCGCAATCTGCTTCGGGGAGCCGGGTCTGTATTAAATCTGTATTAGGTGAAGAATAGTTTGAACAGGCGTCAGTGGATCGCTTGTTCAAGCTAATCTGCAAAAGTAAAGAAAAAAAAGTAATAATACTAATTAAACACACTTTTGATAAAAAGAATTAAATAAAAGTTAAGTCCCTGAACACAAACATCCCTATACACTCTATAAGTTGAAAAAAACGTACGGTGAACGCCGTAAAAACGAAACCGAAAACTCGCCAAAATGTAAATTTTCATAAAATCCCTTCACAAAAATGTTCCAAAAAGTGATCAAAAATGTTATGTCCACCAAATGGTTACCACTGAAAGGAAAACTCAACACGTAAAAAAGTAAGCCCTAAACTAGCTCTGTCAACCAAAAAAATATAAAGTTTATCTCGAAAAGATGCGATGCAAAAACAATGAATTTTCTTTTAATTCGTTTCTTTCCTGTAAAATATATAAAAAACTATATAATGAGGTATCACCGTAATCGTAGTGATCTATAGAATAAAAATATTATAGTATTTTTAGTGTCGACCCCCCAAATATACAAAAAAAGAACCCAAATTGACAATTTTCTTTTCCTCCATACATTAAAGAGTAATAAAATCTCATCAAAAAAGCTACAGACCTTCTAAAATGAGTAAGTAATGTAAAGTGCATCTCATGTAGCAAAAAATAAGTGCTTATATGTCCACAAATTGCAAAAAAATTAAGATTGTATAGCCAATAAAAAGTGACAATGCATAATCTGCTCTGAATGGCGCAGCTTCCCTTAGATGCCCTGGCGTGTGCCATACAGCAGGTTCCACCCACATATGGGCATTGTTATAACAGGGAGAAATTAAGTATCAATTTATGAGCGTTTGGTATTTTATCCATTGAGAATTTGTACACTTTATGAAAAACACATTAATTAAGTCACAAAAAAATAATTTCAAATTGCATCCGATTTGTTTTACCCCTGTAAAGCAATTAAAGGTTTACAAACGTCATCAAAAGTTGTTTTACGTACGTTGAGGGGTGTAGTTTCTAAATGTACTTATGGGGTTTTACTTTTATTTAGGCCTCTCAAAGTGACTTCAAACCTGAGCAGGTCCCTCAATAGCAGCGATTTTGCTTTTTTATGAAATGTGAAAAAGCGTCAAAGCCCCATAACATTCTACAAAATGTAGTATGCATAAAAAACCACGGAGGTATAGAGTAGACATTCGGTGAATGTTAGTTATTACGTTTTCTGGTATGACTCATGTTGTGGAAAAAAGTAGAACATTTTGAATTTCGAAAATTGGAATTTTTTCAACAATTTTCACGCAAATATCTAATTTCTCATAAATAAATGAAAAACATACCATCAAAATTTTGTAACTAACATGAAGTACCAATGTGTCACGAGAAACAATTTCAAAATCACTTAGATATGTTAAAGCGTTTCCAAAGTTATAACCACTTATAGTGACACAGGGCAGATTTGAAAAAATAGGCCAGTCAGGAAGGTGAAAAGTGGCTTCGGCGTTAAGGGGTTGGGGTTAAACAAACTTTCTCAGGTTACTTCTCAACGGTTCTCTTGGTAGTTTGACGGTCCGACTTGTTTCGCTCTCATGTATGGGGGTTAGAGGCAATTAATACCAGTCTGTAGGAGTAGCAGGCACTTAGCACGATGTTAAAGAGTGGCTATTGCTATTGATAGTGTTGGGTTATGCTTCGTCACAAAGGTCACCAAAACAGTAATGTCCAATAATGGAAGGTGTATTTAGACAAAGTCACTTGTAAAATAAACAGCTTCCTTCGGGTGCAAAAGAAGGCTAACATAAATTTTACTTTTCTTAAGGCAAAAGGCTTTAACATAGGACGGTTATCCTCACCATAAAGTCTGTAAAGTTACAGCAGAGTCCTCCAGCATCTCTAACCCAGTACTGAGACCACAGCAGGAGAAGAACACAGCACAAACATTCAGGCTTTGAGCCACACACTCCCAGCTCTGGCTAACCTCTATGCTAATAAATGCAGGCAACACGGCCTGGATGCATGGGAGCAGTTATCCCACCCAACTCTCAGACTACTCCAGTATAAAGTTGGTTTTTAAATAATGGCAGCAACCTAAGGTTATGATAAAGATTAGCGCTCTTCACTGAGGCCAGGCACCTCGGTGGACACATAGTGGCCATCCAACCACGGACACCTATACTGTATACTTCAGGTCAGGGATCACAAGTCCTGTTTATCACACGGACATGGCGGCTGCACACCTGATGGTAGGTAATGGTTTTATCATCAGCATATAAGCGGGACAGAGCATGGGCTTTTCATCACAGGAAGTCACGACAGCGTGACGGAAACGCGTGGGGGGGGGGGGGCTTCCCCCAAACTCCAGCCCTCTCCCTCCCCCTATCTGATCTGTGCTACTTCATTCCAGGACTGCTCCTGGATTACTCCATTTTTTTCATGAACATTTAAGAATTCTACCCTTTAAGTGTCTTACCATCCTTGCAGGATTGGTCCACTTGTTTATTTATATTTTTTCTGGGGATGATCAGAGGGTTGTTGAGGTTGGGTGTGGGGTGGTCCCTGGATAGGGACTTGGTCGTCGTCCCCCTCTTTTTGGGGGACTGTGTGCCTTACTGTGACACTTTTTGTGTTTTAATCTTGATGTGTCTTGAATTTATGAATAAAATTGTTTCATTTAATATTTGTTTCGGGCCGTTAATTTACATCACTTCTTCTTTGTGCATTTCTAAAAGCAGCCAGTTTGTATGAGAGATGTGTTTGCGGGTTGTACTGTGTAGCGCCAATATTGCAGGGATCCATGTCGGTGATGGCATAGTCACACCCATGCTGCCTATGTGAGAGTTATGTGTGTTAGGGCTGTGAGTCGGTGGACCCTCTGGACCACCCACGGCAGATTGTTACTAGACGACACCTGGGACCAGAGTCTAAGTGGCACCTGGTCTTTACCAGCGCCGCTGCAAAGTGAGATGGTCTCGCTGCGGCAGGTACCACCAGGTCGTTCCACAGGTTGCGACTAGCCTGCGTGGGGCAGCCAAGGTAGTAATGCAGATGACAGTCTTGTACCCGGGGTGACAACAGGAGGACAGCACAGGAAGGCACACTGGGACTACACATCAGGAAACACAGGAGGGCAGGATACACAGGAATGCAGGATACACAGGAGGGCTTTCTGTTCTGTTCAGGCTTTTATAACATGATCGCAGGGTGCCCTTGACATCGTGTACCTTCCTAAAAAGTCTCCCTTTGTGCGGCCATTTTAGTATACGGAGACCAGAGTCATAGTTGAGCAGCTTTCGCCGCTTCAGCTATTCTGTGCGGTCAGAGCTTTTATACTGGTGTTTGATGGGGCTACTACAGCCAGTCTCTGCTCAAACGATGTAGATGTTAGGAAGTACTTCTAGTTCTAGCATTGAGGTCTCCAGAGATGTTGCAAACAAGCTTAGAGCACTGAAATGAGCGTCTTCCTTCTCTAGAATATTGAAGCATTCTGGAATGAGGTTAGAGGGACTTTGCAGTGCTATGAAGCTGCACAAATGTAGATGTCAGACTTGGGTGCAGGATGGAGTGGCCTGTTCTATCCATGTGGCTTTCTCCTCTCTTCAGTGGTGTCATCTGTCAATGGAGCTCATATTTCTACCATATTGATATCTGGCCCTTCTGGAGTTCTTATTTTCAGGACAGAGACAGAGATTTTTCCTGAGCCATAGGGCATCTGGGATTCATCCTGTGCTCCTTGATCATGTTTCTAAGAGGATTTGTATGTCTACATTATTTAGTATTTTCTTGAGATCTGGGTCTATCGCTTGTTCAGTGGAGGCCCTGAATGTTCCAGTTATTGATAATAAGGGACATGGTTGTTGTGTCCATGTACCTTGTAATTAGCATTACTGTTTAGAGCAATCTAGGTTTGGCTTGGTTTGGTTCTGGCCAGTCACCTGAATCTTTTGCACAAGGTGATAAGCAGGGTCTTCTCCTCCATGTGTCTGCTCTTGTAACTCCCTTGCTTTGTGTTGAAATTTTTATTTTAGAGATTTTCTCTATTCTATGGGTTTGGCTTGCTAGTTGCATTCTAGTGGTCTAGTGTTGTGTGTGGTACCAGGCTTTTATTACCTTTAAATGCTTAGGTCTCTGCAGGTCTCTAGGTTCTGGTCTTTGTGGTGGGTGCTTTTTTTTTGGGCTGAGGTCATTCTTTCTTTTGCTCTTTAAATATTCAATGTTTCCCGTTTTTTCTTGGCATCCTTTGTGTCCCGTTGCTTATGTATTCCTCAGAGTCTAGATTTGCTAATCTTCTGTATTTGTCTGTCCATCTATCTCTGTGTCTTCTGCCAGGAGTGGCTGGAGGATTTATTTCAGTTAAATGTCCTTATTCCCAACTCCTCCATACTTCTTTCATTTGGGTACATAAAAATATTTCTACCAGATACTATATTTTGCGGTGTTGTATGGGAACAAAAGGGGATATGGACACAATGTACCCCCCACCAGATCACGGAATTGTTCCCAAAATCAAATAACCTTCCATTACTTAGGTAATACTTGAACACTTCTTATTTTAATTTGGGGGCACTTGCTAAAGGGTATTTAGCTTACAGCAGTCTTTCTTAAGTATACCCCTGATGAAGCAATATATTCCTTAAAGGGCACCTACCACCACGAATCTACCTATAAAGGTAGATCGGGGGTAGGTGGATGTATGGGACGTGAGGATAGCCTTTTTAGAGCTAATCCTCACGTCCCCGCTAGCCTAGCATAAACTTTATTGCCCTAAGTATGTTAATTTAATTAAGCGGCTACCGGGGCGTGAGTAGTCCGGACACGAGGCTACACGGCGCGGCTACTCCACGCCCCGTAGCTGCTTTCCCCCGCCTACCCTGATCTTCGGCACGCAGCTCCTGGAGCTGCGCGCCCTCGTCCGAGAAGCCGGAGTTTGCCGCATGCGCGAGTAACTCGGCCAAGATGCGCGATCTCGGGAACGAGGCCGGGTTACTGCGCATGCGCAGAACTCCGGCTCTCGGACGAGGGCGCACAGCTGCCAGGAGCTGCGCGCCGAAGATCACAGGGTAGGCGGGGGAAAGCAGACTACTGGGGCGTGGAGTAGCCGCGCCTGTAGCCTCATGTCCGGCTACTCCACGCCCCGGTACCGCCTTATTAAATTAACATATTAGGGCATAAAAGTTTATGCTAGCTAGCGGGGACGTGAGGATTAGCTCTAAAAGGGCTATCCTCAGTCCCATACTCACCTACCACCCGATCTACTTTATAGGTAGATTCGTGTGGTAGGTTCCCTTTAAAAGTTTTTTGCAGAATTTTTGGCAGAAGTTTTGATGCACCCCCCCCCCCCCCAAATCCAATATGTCTGTAAGGTTACATTCTCCTCCACCTTAACGCCCTCAGATCTTTTTCTCGTCTATACGCGTGATGAAATTGCCGATACCTAACAGATCCCTATCGTCCAGAATACCCATATTCACCAGTGTGGAAATGTGGGTAGTCCCCATTTACACCCAATTGTCCTAGGCAGATTATACCTTTTTTTTTTTACCAAAACCCGACGTCCTTCATTTTAAAAATTTAGGATCTCCTAAGGCAGGGGCTCACCTCCGTCCTCGTAGATTCAGAAGAAAAGTAGGACTATTTCCAGGCGCTCACCGATCCAGATGGTTAATTTAAATGGTTTTATTACCAATGATGAAGTAAAATAGAAAAACATAAAACCATAAAAACATAGTAACATGACAACGCATTTTGCATCCTCATACCGGACGCTTCATCATGTCTAAAACAGCATGGTACACATAATAATTTATATACCACATGGGAAGTGACATCATGAGCAGATTATGGAGAAAGAGGAGGAGTTAAAAGAACTTAGCATAACAGTTCCTAGAAATAACAAAACCTTTCCACATCGTAAAATGTTTCATACTGTTCTGAAACAATTAATTTGCTGTCATGCCAATTGATTTTATCCCTGAAAGTGTTAACACAAGATACCAGTCTCTGTCGTAAGAGCAATATACTGGATATATAAAATGCAAACGCTAAGCCCTTTGGGCTGAATGTGGTTTCCGAAACCATCATGTAATAGCCCCGGATGTGTCTAAAAATCCTAGCACCATCATGTAATGGGCATTTGTACTTACCATATTTTCATCTTGGTTCTTGCGGCTTCGTTCCATTCTGGTCCGTTCCGTCTCGGTCCTTGTGGTCTCTTGCGGACAACACTGTTACCTGACTCTTGGCTGGGTCACATGACGTTTCAGTTATTACTTCCGGACCTTGCGTTCCAAAGGCAATCCGTGTGCGGTCCACCACCTAGTTCCAGTTTGGTAGACGTACATCTACCATTGTGAATAAATTTATTTGTTTCAGAACAGTATGAAACATTTTTAACGATGTAAAGGTTTTTTTTTTTAGGAACTGTTATGCTAGTTACTTTTTTAACTCCTCCCTTTCTATAATCTGCTCATGATGTCACTTCCATGTGGGGGATATAAATAACTATGTGTACCATGCTGCTTTAGACCTGGTGAAGCGTCGGTATAGAGGATTGCGAAACCGTTGTCCATGTTACTATTTTAAAATTAACCAATGATGAAGTAAAAATAGAAAACATAAAAACATGTAACAAGTAACATGGACAACGCGTTTCGCATCCTCTATACCGGACGCTTCATCAGGTCTAAAGCAGCATGGTACACATAGTTATTTATATCCCCACATGGGAAGTGACATCATGAGCAGATTATGGAAAAAGAGGGAGGAGTTAAAAAGTAACTTAGCATAACAGTTCCTAAAAATAAAAAACCTTTACATCGTTAAAAATGTTTCATACTGTTCTGAAACAAATAAATTTAAGTTCACAATGGTAGATGTACGGTCTACCGGAACTAGGTGGTGGACCGCACACGGATTGCCCTTTGGAACGCAAGGTTCCGGAAGTAGTAACTGAAACGGGTCATGTGACCCAGCCAAGAGTCAGGTAACCAGTGGTTATGGTCCGCAAGGACCACAAGGACCGAGACGGAACGGACCCAGAATGGAACAAAGCCGCAAGAACCAAGATGAAAATATGGTAAGTACAAATGCCCATTACATGATGGTCTGACGGATTTTAAGACACATCCGGGGCTATTACATGATGGTTTCGGAAACCACATTCAGCCCAAAGGGGCTGAGCGTTTGCATTTTATATATCCAGTATATTTCTCTACGACAGAGACTGGTATCTGTTGTTAACACTTTCAGGGATAAAATCAATTGGCATGACAGCAAATTAATTTGTTTCAGAACAGTATGAAACATTTTTAACGATGTAAAGGTTTTTTTATTTCTAGGAACTGTTATGCTAAGTTACTTTTTAACTCCTCCCTCTTTCTCCATAATCTGCTCATGATGTCACTTCCCATGTGGGGATATAAATTATTATGTGTACCATGCTGTTTTAGACATGATGAAGCGTCCGGTATTGAGGATGCAAAATGCGTTGTCCATGTTACTATGTTTTTATGGTTTTATGTTTTCTATTTTTACTTCATCATTGGTAATAAAACCATTTAAAATTAACCATCTGGATCGGTGAGCGCCTTGGAAATAGTCCTACTTTTTCTTCTGAATCTACGAGGACGGAGGTGAGCCCCTGCCCTTTGGAGATCCTAAATTTTATAAAATGAAGGACGTCGGGTTTTGGGTAAAAAAAAAAA